>BQNB010007005.1:7526-95194 GCA_026074375.1 Tanacetum coccineum | reverse complement strand
TTTATGTTGTTGGTAAGTTTAGATATTAAAAGAAAACACTAGGACACTTTTGATATGTACATAAAAACTTAATAGTCTCATGAAGAGTAAAACCGCAAATCTACCTTACTTTAGCAACATGATTTGTGACTAGCAATCTAGCATAGTATCCTGCGTCATAGGGTTACACATAATGCAATAAAGTTTTTTCAAGCAATATTGTTGGAATGTACATTTTTCGTGACATTAACTTTACTGATGACTGGGAAAACTATTGGATCAAGCCAATTGATATGAGGGGATGCAATTTGACAACGAGCAAGTTATCATTAGTAACAGAGAAAAAAGTTGTCGATTTTTGTAATGTGAATCACAGAAGTTTTTATTTAATAAATAAAAGAAAAAAAAAACGTTCTCTTCTTCCATGATTTTCGGATCTAATTTCTTTCACCAGAATTTTGCGGGGTAAGGGGGAAATCACTATGGTAAAACCGACTAAACACACCGATTCCAATGGATGTACATGGATCTTTCGCAACAACAAAACAACTTCCTCTAAACCCATAGGTAACCCATTTCATAGGGACGTGGACAAGGTTGCGACTTCTTTCTATTTATCAAACTTCCCTGATTCACTCAACGCTAAAGGTCTATGGAACGCTTACTCTTCATACGGTCGTCTCGTTGACGCATTCATTGCAAATAAAGGATCAAAAATGGGTAAGAGATTTGGATTCATTCGTTTTTGAGGGTCACTGATGTTAATGTATTTGTCAGATCTCTAGCTAATATTTGGATTGAGAAATTTCATTTGTTTATCACAGTTGCACGTTTCCAAAGTCCTAATCACAACAAAGCTGACATTAATCATTACTCTCGTGTACCCCAGACAAACCCCAACCCTAATTTTATTCACACCAACTCCAACCTCAACCCTAATCCAAACAATTTCTCTCTTAATTCAAATGACCTTCATTCTGATAAGCATTCTTTTGCGTCTATCGTGCATGGTAAACCTAAAACAACAAAAGAATTCACCTCCCCTGATAAAACACGCGTTGTATCACTTATTGAACAGGACTTGATCGGTATTAACGATTCATCTAGAGTTCTTTTGGTTAAACTTAAAGATTTGGATACAGCTAGTAACATGTATGTGATCTGTAAGAATGAGGGATTCATGAATCTCAAAATCCACCATGTTGGGGGATATTAGATTTGGATCCAATTTCCAACCACTGATGCTTGTGAAACTTTCAGGTTGAATGCCACTATGATCAATATTTCTTCTTCGATCAAAACTATTTCGCCTTCTTTTAAAGTCGATGAACGTTTGGTTTGGATCGAGATAAATGGTCTACCACTTTGCGCCTGGGGTTCTAACACTTTTAAAAAAGTTGCAAGCTTGTTTGGGAAATTCTTGTTTTTCTAGGTTGAGCAATCTACCTCCATGAGTATGGGTAGGATATGCATCTCTACCAAACTACAACTGATTGTGTCAGAAAAGGTGAAGGTGGAAATTCATGAAGAAATATTCAAAACCCTAGTTCATGAAATCGGTAATTGGAGCATAAACATTGTTGACGAATCAGACACGTCATCTATAGGAGATGAGAACAAAGTTGATAAGGACGTGACCTCTTCTGATGATAGCTTAGTTGATGGAATGGAAGATGTTATAAAGAACTTGCACACTGATATAGAAGACGAAGAACCTAATATTGGATCACCTAAAGCAAATGCTAAAGTTTCATCAGTTGCTAAAGAGCTAAATGTATCCGACCTAAGGTGTCCACCAGGTTTCGAATACATGAAAAGGGATTCCACGCGTAGATGTTCCACCTCTTTTGCTAAACGGCGAAACAAAGACATTAAAGGTATCTCCTTTTTTCACGAACTCTCTCAGTTAATCGAAGTTGGAGGTTCGTTAGGTCTCGATGTTAGAGGCTGTCGTAAATCTTTAAACCACATGATCAATGGAATAGGGGCTCACATTGTCGACAAATGAATGTGTTATCCATTAATATATGTAGCTCGAAGAAAAGGAGAAAACGCGTTTGGGTTAAGGATTTGTGTTTTAAACATAATATTCATTTTTTACGAATTCAAGAATCAAAGATGACTAGATAAGAACTTTTTCGGCTCAAATCCATGTGGGGGAATTATACCTTCGATTATGCTTGCAGCATGGCTCGCGGTAGATCGGGATGTCTTATATCTATGTGGGACCCAAACAACTTCGTAAAAAAAAGATTTGGTGCGATGACACGTTTATAATTGTCAAAGGTAGATGGGAAAACACGGTTGGCGATTGTTATATGATCAACATTTACGGTCCTCAAGATCCCTTGGCTAAATCCATGTTATGGAACAGAATTCAAGTATTTATGCAATCTAACAGTGGCAATTACATCCTTTTTGGTGATATGAATGAAGTTAGGAACGCTCAAGAGCGACATGGTTCTATCTTTTCCCGTAGTGAAGTCGAGGTATTTAATACTTTCATGATTAATTCCAATCTTATAGACCTTCCTATGGGAGGTCATTCATTTCCCTAGATGAATAAACAAGGCACGAAACTAAGCAAGTTGGACCGTTTCCTCATTTCTGAAGAAGTTCTCAATTTACTTCCTGACATCAAAATCACGATTCTAGACCATTTATGGTCTGATCATAGCACCATCCTTCTTAACTGTAGCAAACGTGACTTCGACCAGATTCCTTTCAAAATATTTCACTCATGGTTTAAACGCGAAGGTTTTGACGAGCTCATCAACTCTGAATTGTCCAACTTCAGTTCCTTGTCATCGCATGATAAATTAAAAGCCTTGAAACCTAAGATCAGACTTTGGCATAACACGCTTCGTAGTAAAGAAATATCTCGCAAACAAGATGCTATAAAGTCGTTACAAATCTTGGAAGACAAGATTGATGCTGGTTATGGTTCCAATGAGGATCGGTTTCTCGTATTAACATACTTTACGAGATTAATAAACTCAACAACTTAGAGGCTATGGACTCGATCCAAAAGGCGCACATTAAATGGGATGTCGAGGGCGATGAAAACTCCAAGTGTTTTCATAGCTCGGTCAACCAGAAACGTAGGAATAATTTTGTTAATGATATTATGCACGAGGGGTTATGAGTTACAGATCCTCAGCAAATCAAAGTGACATTCCTCAATTTTTTGAAACAAAAATTCTAAGCAAACGACTCTTTGATTGATTTCCCTTTGACTCCCTCCTCATCTAGGCTGAATGATTGTGACCATGTTTTTTTTAGAAACTAACGCTTCCATGGATGAATTAAAGGCAGCGGTATGAGGTTGTGGTAGTGAAAAAGCACCCGGTCCCAACGGTTATACTTTTTCTTTCGTTAAGAAGTATTGGGACATGCTTAAAGTGGACATCCTTGGCTTTGTGAATTCGTTTCTTTCTTTAAGAAAAATGCCCCTGGCTCTAATTCTTCATTCATTACTCTCATTCCTAAGGTACCTAATCTGGTTCATATAACAGACTTTCGGCCTATTTCTCTCATAGGCATTCACTACAAGATTGTTGCTAAAGTTCTCACTAATAGACTTTCCAAAGTGGTGGATAAAATAGTTAGTCACGAGCAAACCGTATTCATTGCGAATCGCTTTTCTTGGAGTTGTTAGATTTTGGGTGGAGGGGAACGAGTTGTAGGTGGGTTTTGAATGTGTGGGGGAGTTGCAAAATTTTACTAATAGTTTTTGTGTGGTTTTAATTAACATAGTGTTGTTTAACTGACGAAACCCAAATACCATTGTTATGTCTTTGTTGTTATGTGGGCATGTTAGTAACGAGGTTTAGTTTTCCAACAAAAAAATAAGTTGTTTTTGTGTCAAGGGTTGTTGGGGATGGTGTAGTTGTTGGTGGGGGTTGGGGGGGTTACATAAAAATTTATTTTCTAATAAATCCAACAAAATTAACACCAATAGTGGGAGAGGTGGGTGAGTTGGGTGTTGTGATTGGGTGGTGTGTTGGGTTGGTATGCGGGTGTTGGTGGGGGGGTGTTTTGGGGTGGTTGGATTGTGGGGGTTTTATTAAAGTGTGTTGGTGGGTGTGGTACCTTACAAACTTAACCCTGAGCTTGGGTGGTATTTTTGCTGTGGAGTTGTGGGGGGGGGGGTGTGTGGAGGGGATGTGGGGTGGAGGGTTGTGGGGTTGTATTGTTTGTTTGGGGTGGTTTGGCGGGTTTTTGTTGGTTGGGAGGGATTTTTATTGTAGCGTGTGTGCGGTGGTGGTGGGCTGGTCTTTCATATCACCCTCGAACCCCACACACTATAGTTTGGTTTGGGTGGGTTTTTGTGGTGGAGATTAGGGGGGGGTTCTTGGGTCTGTGGGGGGGTTGTTGTATAAAATCAACTCATAATATATCAACCCTCTCCACAAACTACGACAAGGGTTTTTTTTTTGGGGGTTGGTTTTGGTGGGGGTGATAGTGGGGGTTGGCGGGGAGGAAGTTGTGGTGGGGTGGTGTTGGGGGGAGTTTGTGGGTTTTGTTTGGGTGGGTGGGGGACTAACAACCACAACCCGAGGAGTTGAGAGGGGGGCTGGGAGTGGAGTGTGGAGTAGTGGGGGGGGTTGTGATGTGTTCGTAGGGTGGGGTAGATGGTGTGAGGTCGGTGTGGTGGTTTTGTTTTGGTTGTTTGTTTTGTGGGGGAGAGGGTCCACTAACCGTTGGTTTGGGGGGTGGGTGTGGGAGGATTGTGATTTGATGTGTTGGGGTTGGGTGGGTGTGGGTATGGTTGGGTGTGTGTTGGGTGTGTGGTTGGGTGGTAGGGGGGCGTTTTTGCGTTTTGTTGGTTTGAGCGTGCATTATACTCTTTTACCAGCCCCTCACCTATATTCTTGGTAGGGTGGTTTTGCGGGGTGGTGTTGGTGTCGGGTTTGGGGGTTACAAATTATTACACTTCTGGCTGTGGTGTGGTTGTGTGGAGGTTGGTTCTTGGGGTTGGTTTGGGTTAGGGTGTTGTGTTGGGTGTGGGGGGTGTGTGTGGTGTGTGGGGGGGTTCTGTTATGGTGTGGGGGGTGCGGGGGAAGCTGAGGTGTGGGGGTGTTTGTTTTTGTATGGGTGTAGTGTGTTTGTCTTGGAGTTGGGGGGAGTCGTTGTGGGTGTTGGGGGTCGGGGTTTGGGTTTGGGTTTTGCTGTGGGGGGTGGGATTGTTTGTGTTTGGGATGGTGTGTTGGTTTTTGTGGGGGTGTGGGGTGGGGGGTGTGTGTTGTTTGGTGTGTTGTGTTTGGGGTGTTGGGGTGTGTGGTTGGGCGGAGTGTGGTGGCCGGGATGATTGATTAACTCCATCTGGGTTGGTGTGGAGTGGGTGTGTTGATAACATACATTTTACTCGAATAACATTCATAGTCTGTTGGGGGTTTAAATTCATTATATAATCTGGGATGTTTGGGGGGGTGGGGTGTAGAGTAAGTGGTGTGTTGGCCCTACCCTCACACTCTCACTATACGGGGGTTGTGGGGGGGTGGGACGTGGCGGTGGGTTTTGTGGGGTGGGTGGGGTTAGTGTTATTTCGTGTGTGGGGATGGGGTGGTGGGGGGGGGTTGTTGTTTTTGCATATAACCCCATAAAAGGCTGGGGTTAGTGAGGTGTTGTTTGGGTGGTGAGTTTGGAGGGGTGGTTGGTGATTTAATTCACGGTGGGGGGTGGTGAGGGGTGTGTTGTCGTAGTATAAGGGGGGTGTAGTGGTTTGGATGTGGGCTGTGGGGTGTTCGCGTTCAGGTCGGAGGGGGGGTGGGAATATAAACGAAGGGTTGCGTGTCTGTTCGGGCGTGTTTGTGTTGGGGGGAGTTTGGTTCGGTTTTAAGGGTGGGGTGTGGTTTGGGGGGGGTGCGGTAAAATATGGTGGGTGGGTTGTGTTGGGTGTTTGGGGTGGGTGGGTTGGGGTCGGTGGGTCGGGCTGTGGGTGGTGTGTTTGTTTTTGGTTTTGTTTTTGTGGGGGTGAGGGTTTGGAGTAGCGGTTTTGGAGGGGGGTATTGCACCTATTCACACTTATATACTCAACTATCCAAATCTAAGTGGGTTTAGTTGTTGAGTTCATGGTTGGTTTTGGTGTGGGGGTGTTTTTTAGTGCGGTGCGCGGTTGTGGGGGGCGTGGGTTGTTTTCTAAGAATTCATTTCTTTATACTGTGGGGTGTGGGGTTTGTTATTCTTTAACTAAATCCCCACCAATTAAACATTTTTAACTATACTACGGGGGGTTTGGTTGCTTTGGTTTGGTGGGGTTCTATGAAACTCGGGGGGTGGTTGTTTGGGTGGCTTGTTGTTGTAGGGGTGGGGTGTGTTGGTGTTGTGTGGGTGGGTTGTGTGGGGTTTTTGGAGGTGGGAGGGTTTTGTACTGTAGTTGGTGGGTGTTTGGGTTGTTAGCGTGTTAGGTTTGGTGGGTGGCGGTCTGGGGGCTTTGTGAGGCGGGTTTGGGATGGGGTTGGTTGTCGGTTGGTTATGTGTGTGGGTTGTTGGGGGAGTCGGGGTTTGGTTGGTGGTGGTGGTGTGGTTTTATTTCAGGACTACTGAAAATCCTTAGTTTTGTTGTGTGTTTCTGGTGAGTGGTTGGTTGGTGGTTCGTGTAGGTGGGGGTGGGGTGATATCCTGCCCTCTCCACTTCATACTATCAACATCCGGTGCGGATTTGGTTTAGTTTGGTTGTGGGTGTGGGTCGCGTTTGCTGTGGGGGTGTTTTGTGGTTGGGGTGGGTGGGTATGATGGTGGTTGTGGTGGTGGGTTGGGGTTTTTTAAATGGGTTGTTTTGTTTTGTTTGCTTGTTGGGCTCGGGTTTGCACGGCGTTAGTTGTGGTGGTGGAGGGTGGGTCGGGTTGTGGGTTTGGGTAAACTCAGGAGTGTGGGCATTTTTGGTTGGGCGGGTGATTTGGGGGGTGTGTGTTGGGGGTTGGTGGTTGTTTGTGGTGTATTTTGTTATCTGTTGTGGCAGGCTGGGGTGTTGTTGGGTTTGTTGGAGTGGTTGTGTGTTGTTTTGGTGGTGAGGGGTATGTATCCTTAAACACCACAACAAACTACAACAAGTTTAGGGGGTGGTGGGGTTTTGGGTGAGGGGGTGTGCGGTTTGTTGGGAGTTTGGGTGTTTTTACCAACGAACATACTATCGCAGTCACTAAAATTAACTTGAAAACTGCAAATCCTAATAAAAAAGGAAAATTTACTAATTAACCCACCACCCCCCTAAAAAAGAAAATTATACTTAAATAAACTATAAACTCCACTAAAAAGAAAAGGAAGAAAAAGTGTTGATCTTTTATAGTCGCTCTTGAAAAGGCCTTTTGATCGGATAGGTTAGATGGTATCTCGACTTCATGTTATGCAATCTTATTTTCGGTCTTATTTGGAGGTCATAGATTAAGGCGTGTCTTGAATCATCTCGTACATCGATCTTGGTTAATGGAAGCCTCACATAAGAGTTTAACGTTAGGAGAGGTTTGAGATAAGGCGATCCCCTATCTCCTTTCTTATTCATCATCATTATGGAGGGTCTCCATATGGCGCTCTCGGACTCGGTTCGTAATGGTTTTATTCGTGGTATAAATACCAGCTCCTCTAGTATTAATCTTAGTCATTTATTCTTTGCTGATGATGTTATTATTACTACAGATTGGAGCACTCATGACTTAGAAAATGTTATTCGCATTTTCAAGGTTTTCTATTTAGCTTCAGGTCTAAAAATCAATATCCATAATTCTAGCATATATGGCGTTGGAGTGTCTCATGAAGAAGTTCAGCTCATGGCTTCTAACACGGGGTGTAATGCGGGTTTGTTTCCTTTCTCATATCTTGGTCTCCCTATCGGTTCTAATATGTCTCTTACTGTAAATTGGAAATTTTTGGTCTATAAATTCCACTCGAAGCACTCTTCTTGGTATAAAACCGGGTATTCTCCCCCCCCTCTTTCTTATGGAGGTCTTCGAACTCTTTCTCTATGCGTCTTGAGTCTTGGGTAGCTTAGGAATTTATTTCCTTTCCCTTTTCAAAGCTCCCTCCACGATTTTGAAAACGTTAGAAACTATCAGGGCTTCTTTCTTTGGGGGGGGGGGATCTCTTAATTCGAATAAATTGTCTGATGAATGTGCGCCTCACGATTTGGTTCTTTCGGTTTTTATAAAAAAATAAAGGGGGGGGAGGGGAAAATTAGCTATTGGTAGTTTAAAGGCTTTTTAATCTTGCTTTTCTTCATAAATAGAGATGGCGTTTCTTCGTTAACCCAGGCTTTTTATGGGTTAAAGTTATTCGAGCTCTTCATGGTAGTGAAGGTGGTTTCGATCAAAATGGTTGTAAGTTTAACGGTATTTGGTCTAGCATTGTTGGGACTTCTAATTATCTTCATTCTAGTTCCATTATTCCCATGGATTCCATTAGATATCAGGTTGGATGCAGCTCCATCATTAGATTCTGGAAAGATACTTGGCTTGGTAGTTCTCCTTTTTGCATGCATTTCAGTAGACTCTTTCGATTGGAACGTAAAAAGGATTGCTTAATTAGGTTCAAAAATCAAATGCCAATGGAAAATGGAAACTTTTCTAGTTAACATATTGAGCTCGTAACTCCACTCATATTAATCACATGCTTGCAGACATTAGCCAAATCGAGGTTAGAGAAGGACCGGACAAATGTATTTGGTCTACTGCTCATGATGGGATGTTTTCCGTTGGGGCTTTGCGTCGCTTGATCGATGATCATATGTTACCATCCTTGGTTACCAAGATGACATGGGATAAAACCCTTCCTCGTAAAGTAAACATATTTATGTGGCATTTGAAATTAGATAGGCTCCCCCATCGCCTCAATCTCTCTTCTAGAGGAATCGAAATTCCGAAGATTTCTTGTTCCTTTTGCAACGGTAATGTCGACTGTCAAGGGATCCATATCTTCTTGAGTGCTCTTTGCTAAGAGGCCCTCCTCACCAATTTTTTTTTTTTAGAAGACCATTATGAGGTGGTGGGCGAATCTTTCCCTTTTTTGATTCTAACACCTACTGGATCGAATGGTTGGCTTCGTGGTATGGTTCTCAAGTTAAGAAGAAACGCTTACTAGTAATCATCGTGGCTACTTTATGGCTTATTTAGAGGTATCGCAACTATGTCATTTTTAACTCTCATTCCTTGAGGAAAAGTGACATTTTTGATTATATTCGCTTGTATTCTTTTTCTTGGCTTAAGCATAGAGGTAGTATGTCTTGTAGTTGGAATGATTGGCTTATAACCCCTTTGTAATTTCTAGCGCCTTGCTAGTTTTTTAATAAAATTGTCGCCGTTCAAAAATAAATAAATAAAAGAACCCAAAAAACTACTTTACAAAAGAAAAAGTATACCAATTGCTTTTACATACCGGGTTATGTGAGGATGGCTTCACAAATGTGAGAAAGAAAAATATCGGTATATTAGGGTTGTTGGGTTTCTCTACGGCCCAAGCCCATCCTCCCCCTCATCTCTATAAAAGGAGGTGAGGGGGGAGGGGTTGTATACTTTTTCTTCCAACGTATTTGTTCTTTCCCTTCGTCTCTATAAAAGGAGGTGAAGGGAGAGGAGATGTTTTGTACTTCATTCTTTTTCTTACTCAATAAACATATAATATTGAGGGTTATATTATTGTGCATCTTTTCCTTCTTTTTTGTCATACATTATCTGCTAGGGTGTGTTCGTCTTTAAGATCAGATATATTCCGCACTAGTAACCAGATTGTAGGGTGATCGAATCTTACAAGTGGTATCAAGAGCTTACGTTCGCGGGTTCTCTGGTTAACTAGGATCGATCAAGAAGAGGTCGTTGTTGTTCGATTTTTTCTAGAAGGAACAGTAGGGTTCTATTCTGTTTGGGCTACCAGGTTCTCGACAACAAAAGTTCTTGGTGTTGAGGTTTTTTGGCGTTAAGGAGCAGCAGGGTATCAACAATAAAAGGGTTTCTTGAGTTCTTCGATTGTCCGGGTTCGCGACAAGGTGTAGAAGACTTACGGGAGGTTACTTTTCAAGTAATAATAAATAAATAAAAATTATTATTTGGAGTTACGCACAAGGTACTTTTTTGATTCGGTGTTGTGAGGTTTATATCACAAGGTTATCAGAATAAACAAAGGGTCGGAGAATAAGTCCAAGACTTGTCGAGGTTGCAAGGTTTCTTAGGTTACAAGAAATTGTTTTGCAAAAATAAAGTACGACAAGGGTTACTTCAAAAAGCGTCGGGTACTTACTTAATTCAAGGGTTGTCGATTTGTTGGACGGTTTTATGCCCACGGTTCAATCGATATTTGAGTAAGAAAGGGTTTTGTTTTTTTGAAGGGTTTCTTGGTTTGATCGATTTCTAAGAAGGTTTATTCTTAGGGTTATATCGATAAAGCAAGGGTTTTTTTACAAACAGGTTACTTTGCTAGATCGTGTTTTGTGTAGGTAAATTCACAAAAGGTTAAACGGTTAGCAAAGGGTTAAAAGAATGGCTAGTATAAATACTAGGTTAAACATCGAAAAGCTCAATGGGAATATTGTACAAAAGCATGGAGATTCAAAACAAGTTGTGTTCACACAACTTGGTCCTGGTGTTGAAACAGGATTCCATGGAGTACATGATGAAAAACGTGTTTGGTTTGAGGTGGAACTGCAGAGAGCTCAAGGGGATCGTGAAGCTGAGGTTTTTCAGGTTAGTAACGATGATACTGCAGTGGATCAAAGACGATTAGAGGACAAGTAACCTGAAGAGAAGACAAACACGTACTGCTTGGTAAAGGAGCAGGAAAAGGAATATCAGACTGGGTGAAAGATCAAGACGGGTAATGTTCTTGATTCTTTTAATCAGAGGTCTACACAACATTGTATGAAGAGTGAGGTCGCCAAACATTTGGGTGTTGCAGGGATACAACAGCAGACGGAGTTGGTTGATGAGACAAACGTGACACACTTTGCTAAGGTACGTTGTTTTCTGATTCAGTCTGGTCTGTCCAAGGTTTTTCGGGCAGATGATACAACCAGGTCTACATATCTAGTGAATAGGTCACCATCATCAGCGATTGGTTTCAAGAAGTATGTTGGGTTTTTTTGGTTGGCTTGCTAGTATTAAGCAACGGATGCTTTAACCGGTTAAGGTCAAGTGCATATTCTTGAGATACCACAAAAGTATAGTGGGTAATAAGCTTTGGAGGTTAGATGACGTTATTTCAAAGGTACTGCTTTACAAGAATATAGGTTTCAATGAGAGTGAGGAATACAAGAAAACTTTCATTGGTTCTGGTGTAGGTATGGGTTCAGTGCAGGTGTTGCAAGGAGTTGAGTTTGAGGTGAAACCACAGGAGGATCATACATTTGAGGTGGAACCTCATGGGAATTTTGATCATGTAGTTGGTTCACAGGAAGTACAAACTCAGGATTTGATATACTATCATTCAGCACGTGATAGGGAGCAACACTCAGCATGGGAATTATTCAGTTATAGAGAAGACAGTAATGAGACTGCTTTTGCAGTTGTTGTAGTGGATAAGATTTATGCACAAGAGTCATTGAATTTCAATAATACAGTTGCTTGTGATGTATTTTCCAAGTGGAAGGCATGATTGAAAGAAGATATGGATGTTCAGTCATATGTGTATGTGCTTTGCAACGGTTGCAGGAAAAACAGTGATGACAGCCACGACTATTACTGAGAGTATGCACCAGGTATGTTTATACATCTATTTCTCTATATAGATGGTATGGTTTTTTTTTCCGGATGCAAGGCTGAGATCAGGGTTACCAAGGGTTTGCTGGTTAAAGCAAAGGGAAATATACTTGGTTTGGAGATCACCAAGGATCAGAGTGATAATACTTTGAGGGTGTCACAGTCCAGGATTTACAACGAAAACTTGATACAGACTTTGTTGAAGGGGAACTCCACGCTGTCGTTGAATGATAGTCTATCAGGGGACTGTGATGTGGAAAAAAAATGGTAAGTGATCATATACATATGCGGTTGGAAGCCAGGAGTATCAGATGGTCTGCACGAGACTTGACATAGCATCTGCAGATGTGGGTATGTTGGATAAGTTTGATTGTGGATTACAGACAGACGTACATGTTTTTGTGGATTTTGACTACGCCATGGGAAGATCGATCACTGTCATGGGTAGATCAATCACAAAGTACGGGTTGAGGATACTGGGATGTGAAGGAAGCTTGAAAGCTAATTTGCAGCATATGGAGGCTTTGTCAACAACTGAAGCGAGATATATGACGTTTACTAAGGCTTGGAAGAAGGAAATATGGTTAAAGGGACTCTTGATAGAGTCAAGATATGAGCTAAGGTTAGTAGCAGGTATTGCTACTGGTGCCTTGGTAAAAGACTGTCCCTGTCCGAGGTTTCAGCATAGGTCAAAGTGGTCACGTATCGGTATTGACTAATAGTGATACTAAGGTGAAAATTGTTAGATATAATATTCACTTTAGTCAATAGGTTAGAGAGTTTAGTGTAAATTTAGCTCTAATTATAACCATATTGGGGTTGTTGGGTTTCTCCATGGCCCAAGCCCATCCTCCCTCTCATCTCTATAAAAGGAGGTGAGGGGGGAGGGGTTGTATACTTTTTCTTTCAACCTGTTTATTCTCTCCTCTCATCTCTATAAAAGAAAGTGAAGAGAGAGGAGATGTTTTGTACTTCATTCTTTTTCTTACTCAATAAACATATAACATTGAGGGTTATATTATTGTGCATTTTTTTTTTTTTTTTCTGTCATACATAATCTGCTGGGGTGTGTTCGTCTTTAAGATCGGATTTATTCTGCACTAATCAGGTTGTAGAGTGATCGAATCTTACAATCTAAAACTTTTAATAGAAGAAGTGAAATTATGAAAAAGATAGTAAATTTCTCATGTATATAATAGTACAAACTACAGACACTCGGTGTATAAAAGAAACAATTGATCGGTTATTAGTTTTTCTCACTATATTTCCCTATCATTTTTAAAAGTCAATTTTGGTAATCAGAGGTCACGGTCTATTCACCGGCCTACAATATGGACCAACTTAAATAACTCGGGACAATGAGCATAAATGATACATATCATTAACGAAGTCAAGAAATGATTGCCTTTGTTTTTGTGTTGTGTCAATAGAACTGATCGTTAACGGTGTTTATGCATATAAAAGGCGAAATGATTGCCTACAACATGTATGTTTTTCAATTGTTTTAAGTAAATACTGTTAGAGAATAAATATGGCTCAAGCCCGGCTTGTGGGTTGGGTCCATTAGGGTTTGATATCTTGTACTCTATATATTTGGTTGATCAATAATATTATACCGAACGGGGTTTTTATCATTGTCTTACATGGTATCAGAGATTGTGATCCTCTCCAAAAACCAACAAAACACCTAACCCTAAACTCTTCAGCCGCCGCCTCCGGCCGCCGGCTACACGCCGGAGGTTCGGAGGGCTCCCTTTAAATATTATACCGAACGGGGTTTTTATCATTGTCTTACATGGTATCAGAGATTGTGATCCTCTCCAAATATATAGAGTACAAGATATCAAACCCTAATGGACCCAACCCACAAGCCGGGCTTGGGTCATATTTATTCTCTAACAAATACTACGTACTAGTTTTAGATCCCTCCCCCGACGGAGTACTTTGACATAGGTTGTATTGATTGAGTTTATCGTAGTTTTTTTTAGTAAGATTCTATCGTAGTTTGATCTACTTGTTTTATTGCCTTTTAAAAAAACATTATAGCTCACAATAACAACAAGGGGATATATTGGCTATAATTATTGTAGCCAATTGGCTACAATTCCTCACTAAAAATACACAAAAAATCATTCAGGGGCCCGCAAATAGTATTTAGGACCCGCAAACAGTACTCAGAGACCCATGATTTTAGCCTAGAATTGTAGCCAATAAGCCACAATAAATTGTAGCTAATATTTCCCCAACAATAAATGTTATTTTATAAACAATAAATATAAAATTTATGTGGTATGTGAAATTGAAAATATAACATTGGTTTATAATTTGTGAAGTTAGGTTTGTAGAATTCACCACTATTATTACTTTGAGAAGCTTTTATTTCACGCTTAAATTGATTCTTACACATGTACGAAAATTAACAAACTTTTGAAATACATTAAACTTATTACGTAAAAGATCATTCTAAAAATAATGAGATAAATGATAACTTAAAACCACCGTGACTTAAAATTTGAGATGTCCATAAACCGAAGTGTATAATAAAAAAAAAAGCTTGACATGTTTACTAAGTTGGCAAGCATGGCAAGTATGGGTTGACTTCTTTTATTACATTAAATAACACTACGAGAAACAAAAGACCGCAACACGTCTTCACTGGGATGACCAAAGCGTTGGTGCTACATAGAAGAGTTAATGGTAAGCATGGCGGTTGGGATAGGTGATGGCTTGGTAATCGGATAGAGGTCTCGAGAACTGTCACATCTAAGGAGGATATGGTGAGTCAAGACATGTAAAGAATAGAGAAAAGAGAAGTGTGCCCAATTCCGAGTCCAATTGACTCTACATATTCAGCAATAATTGAACTATAAATACCATGAAAATCATACTCGCAAAAGCACGGTACTTACCATCATGAGTCCAATTGTCCATAATAATCCAATTTTGACCACCCTTATATTCAGTAAAGTGTGTAACATTACTGTACCACACCTGTATTCAAATGCAAAACAAACACAAGTCATAAAAGACACCCAAAATGCACATTTGATATCTAAGGGGGGTGTTTGGGTTAGCTTATTTTACCGCCTCATGAGCTTTTTCACTGCTGATTTAGTTTATGGTGTCGCCAAATCATAAGTTGTTATGATACACCTTAAATATTTGAAACTGATTTGAGTATCTACAAATTAATAGTTTTCTAATTCTGCTTGTGAACATGTAGCATATAATAAAGCTTTACAAAAAAAATCAAAAACAACCATCATACACTCATTTAAGCATTTAATCAAAAAATTAACATACATCATCAAACTCACAAACTCATCTCAAACTTTACATCAAAATCATCCATCATACATAACATGTTTAAGAGCATGAATTTAAATTAGTTCAGTTTCTAATGTAAAAAACAAAATCATCAATTGCTAATATCTTATCAGTCATACAATTAATCTTCATCAACTAAACAAAAATATTGTGATTTCAAAACAAACATGGATAGATATATGTTTACGTGAATCACATTCCACATAATTAAAAAAACTGAAAATTGAATTGAAAAAATTCGTGATTAATATTGAAGTAGTTAACTACTTACCTATGTTATTGTGATTGAAATCCTGATGAATTAACTGCATACCCGAATGTTCCTCCGTGTTAATTTTGATTGTTTTAGGGTTGTTTCGTTTGGAGATTTTTCTAAGATGGTAGGTTTATTCATTGATTTCGTCCGACTGTGTAGAGAAGTAGATTGTGATTGTGACTTTTGAATCATAATCATAAAATAGATTGATTTTTTTCGATTGTTAAGGTTTATTCATTGAATTCAAAATCCAGATCTTGTTTTAGACGATTTTTGGGTGTGTTGATTTTTTGTGTGTTCATCACGTGTGTAAGGAGGGATAAGGCAGGACTCTTAAAGACGTGGATTTATTTGGGGTAACATGGCTTTAATTTATGGTGATGTGGCATTAAATTGCTGACATGACTTTTTTAGGTGAGGATGTGGCATTAGTGACTTGTCAAGTACCTTGGTATGTGTTTAATTACACATACCTTTTACTTTTAAAAACGAGCTAAAATAACCAAAAACAGACTTAAAATGCCAAATATACGCTTGTTTTGCTAATTGTGTTGTGCATGAACGGATATCTAAGAAAAGGACGAAAAACGAAGCCAAAACGACAAAACCGAACATGGAATGGAAAAGACTGTGAAAGACAAAGCCAAATCGAAGCCGAAAAGTCAATCAAGTCAAAAAGTCAACAGAAAAGTCAATTGGTCAAAGTCAAAGTCAACACCGACATGGTCAAGTCAAAAGAAAGTCAAAGAAGAAAAAAAATATAACTATAGGGACTGAAATTGCCAATTCCCTAAGTTATATTTACAAAGGAAAAGAATAAAGGCTTGATTTTTGCAAATTACTTGATAGTAACAAGTGGGGGGGGTGGGGGGGGGGGGGGGAGGGGGGTGGGGGAGGGGGGTGGGGGGTGGTTGGGGGGGGGGGGGGGGGGGGCAAAACTGCCAAGTCCCCATACTTGTATTACACAAGGACCGACTTTGCAAGATCCTTATATGAGTTGAGGGGGCTTTCTTGCCAAACCCTCAAACCCATTTATAACCAAGGACCATGGGTGCAAACACCCATACATCTTTGGAGGACCAAAGCTGTCAAACCCACAAACCTTTGCCTGTTATACTCATAACCCCTTTTCCCGCCCATTTTCCCCCCCAAACAAGTCACGGGATTTCTCCCCATCTTTTACCCCGCATTTCTTCTCCACCCCCATGGATAAGCACATTCCCCCTCCTCCACTATCTTTCCCACCAAAATTCAGCCATTGCCATGTTGGCAATCTCCCAATTTCCCATGAAAAGTAGCCGAATCAATGGCTAAGATGGTTTTGAAGAAGCACAATGGTTATCAATGGCTGGGATTAACTCCTTGAAGGCTCTCACAAAAGAAACACAAGAAAGAAGGGCTGAGACTTAGCTCTTAGTATAAATAGGAGGCTATGTGAGCCGAATTTAGCAAGTAGAGTAGAACTCTTTATCTTTCTTTAATTTAAGTCATTTTTATGTTTCTTTCAGCTTATTTACAGCTTATTGCAAGTTTTTTGTACTCTTTTTGCAAGTTAATGAAGTGTTGAAGTTTTAAGGTTTTATACCCAAGTTTGAATTTATATTGTTATACGGCTTTAAACGACCTTTAATATAGTATATAACTTCTATAAGCACTTATGGAATTTGATTAAGCATATAGAAGCATAAACTCTCCATTTTAACGTTTTATAAGTTTTTGTTTGAAAAAATCAAGAATAACCATTTGAGAAGATAAGCTAAAGATTGGAATAGCTTAATGGCTATGACTCTGCTTAATTATTAGCCATACTTGTTTGTTAAATAGCACTTGTGATGCTCAATGAAGTCCTTGTAAAAGCTTGACAAAGGTTATTGAAAATTTCCCCTTTAAAGCCTTATTTTTAGATTTTAAGCTATTCTATTTTAAGCTGATTTAGATGCATATTCTTGCTTATTATAGTTCACTGATTATGCTATGTTAGTGCTTATTAGTCAATTCTCTTTTAAGAAAGTGTGAGTTAAAACAGCCATTTTAACCTTAAATCTTCAAAAACAAGTCATATAAGGGGGAGTTTGGGGTTTTGTGTGTGTGTGGGGGGGGGGTGGGGGGGGGGTGTTAACACTTAAAACGGTCAAAAAGTTATTTGTATGGGTTTGGAGTCACAAGTGCAATGTTTTATCTTAAGGTATTTGAGCTTGTTTAAGCTTGTTTTTCCACATTCTTTCAGTCAAAATTTGTTTTTAAAGTTATTGCAAGTATCACTCAAACTGTGGTGTGTTTTTAGAAAAGTTACAAAGCTTATTAATAAGCCTTGTAATTGTGAGTTGAGGTTTCAAAAAGTGGTGTTTTAGTGTGTACAAAACAAGCTGACCAAGCCCTTTGGTCATTTGACTTGTTAAGTCAAAACCACCAAAGTTTTTAAGTGACATTTTAAAAAAAATCTAAAAGCCATTTTCACTCTTTAAAATCAAGCAGTTTAAATTGTTGTTAGTTTCTTTAACATTTTGTGCACAATCACTTCTGGTGTTATTAAGCTATTTAACTTACTTTTAATTTTGAGCTTATTGACAAAAGGCTTTTAAAAGCTGTCAAATAAAGCCCCTGGGTTGAGCCTAATCTCACCCTGGAGCAAAGAGGAGACTTTAAGCCCTTGCATTTTAGCTTTCTATTGTGCATAAATCCCGAACTTTTGCTATTTTTGAGCCCATAAGCTCTTTGATTAACCCTCTCATTTATGTCCTAAACAAGCCCTTTAACTAGCTTATTTAATTCCCAAATTTGCCTTTATTTAACTGTTTTTAGCTTATGCTTAATATAGAGAATAGCTTAAGCCACTCTTGGCATAATTCAGCTATTTCATAAGCCCATTCCGAGCTCCTATATGATTTTAGTTTTATGGGTTAAGTTTTAGTGCTTATTTTCCTTATTTTCTTGGCTTATTTAAGTGTTGACAGTCAAGAAATTAGCCTCTTAGCCCTTAAAGCTTAGTTTAAGCTTCTGTCACTTTAAGCTATTTAACTTATTTAGCGGTCGCCCATTTTAAGCCGTCTCTAGTGCTTATTTAGATAGCTTAAGACATACCTTTTAGCTTTCTAGTCCAGGATTAGCTTAATTTCCAAATAAGCCAACAGGCTTAGCCTTCATTTTTTACCCTTAAGCTCCTTCAAGTTTCTGTCACTTAAGCTCTTTTTTAGCTTATTTAGTTTGTAGAATTTAAGCTCATAATGTTTATCTAGTTTAGGATTAAGCCCCCTTTTTAGCCATTGTCCAAGTCTTAGCTTATTTGTCCACAAAATCCAAAAAGCCTTAGTTAGTTTAAGCCTTAAGCTTATTTTTAGCAAACTGTCGTTTTAAAAGCTGTTTTTTAGCTTATTTATAGCTTTTCAAAAAAAGTTGTAGTTGAGAAAGTTGTTAAGCGGTAGAGGTATTAAGGTGCTCCACACCATACAACTTGTATTACCAAATTTTTTCAAAAAAAAAAAAGGGGGAAGACAAGGGGTGACCCGGGTGAGCAAGACTCGAACCCGGGTCTCAACCCTCGATACATCCCCTTTTATAAACATCACATACCGCTGCGCCCTTGGGACTTTTCTGTTAGTGTCCCAAGGGCTTAGGTATTTAAGGGGGTTTTGCACTTTAAAGCCTATAAGCTGTTAACAGCTTATTTCGGGCTTATTAATAAGCAAATTTTTTGTTTCTTATTTTTCGTAGGTTAGTCAAGAGAAAAAGGTAATTTAGAAAATGATTCAGAAATTATCGAGTTTTGTTTTTAGTATTTTTAACAATTTAATTAGTTAAAAGTTTTAAAAAATTCAAAAAAAATACAAAAGATATCAAAAAAATTATTTTCTTTTTAGAAAAAATTTATTTATATCATATATTTGTAGAAAAATATAAAAATTTTCGTAGGGTCATTTTTGTAACTTTTTGATTTTTAAAGAACAGGGTCCGGGGCGGATTTTGTCTTGACTCGTTTTGGGTCAAACGACCTCCGTTTTCAGTCTAGTCTTTTTCATTCTTCGTTATTTTGACCCCTAGAGTATTTTAGAAGTTGAAAATTCTCCATAGGGGTTAATTTTTTTATTTTTTTATTTGTTTGAAGATTTTAGCTTTTTGCCCCTTTGTTCGTGATTCGTGCTCTTGTTTTTTTAGCTTAATTTCATAATTTTTAGGTTTTTCTTAAACGTTTTTGTTTATTATTGTTTAATTTAACTTCCTGTTCTCTCAAATCATTTTTCTCATTCAAACTCCAATCTTCCGACTGTATCGATTCTCCAGTCCAGCCTCGTTGGGGATAAACGACCCGGGAACATTCTTTTTATTTTTTTCCTTAATCTACTTCTCGTTTTATAGACTCTGTCTCAGACTAATCTTTAGCATTTATATATTTTTAGTATTTATTATAATATAATAAAATTTTAAGGTTTAGTTTGACGAATCATACCCCCTTTATTATTTATGATATAAATATAATATATAGAAATATGATATATAATATATATATATATATATATATATATATATATATATATATATATATATATATATATATATATAAAAGGATGCATGCCACATCATAATGCCTACTAATCATCCCATAAAGCCATGTCATAAAGCAATGTCATCACGAAATTTCAGTCAACATGTTACTAAAAAATTTTCAAAAATTTAAAGTTTTGGCCATGCAAAGATTTGAACCTTGGTTTTGTCATCCCCAAACTAACACTCCAACCACTAGACTAGGCTAGAAGTTGTGATGGATAATTGAAAAAAAAATGTTATGCTTTCTAAAAACACAATTTTATCTCAAAATAATCCAATGATAAAAACACCATTCATATTTTATATCCAAAACATACGTATGTATCTTCTTCTCCAAACCGTAACGCCCCTCTCAATCATCACCTATTTTTCCTGTCTTTCTAATCACTAAAACAAAACACCCTCAATTTTCAAATCTTTTATTTGGTGCATGGTCTATGTTGGTAGATATTGAACAATTACAAGGTTATTTTGGATCTGCTAAGTGTATAACCTTGCTACAACACATCACTGACTTATTTACACACGTCCTTTATGGATTCGGTCAGCCAAAATTAATAGTTATTATCAATCCATTAAGAACCTGATGGCTGTGAGTCTGTGACTTGGTCTGCGGACTTTTTTTGAGGCGTCAAGATATATGAGCTTGTGCAACAATTATATTAATCTATGGCATATGCCACAACATCGTTATTTCACCCTTAAAATCTCCCATTCTTATTATTTAGTCGCATTGTATTTCATTTTCCATTTTTTTGTTACAGCAAATTCCGAGTATGAATCTGCTTTTGATGAACGAATATTTGAGCTTCGTTATCCTGCTATTTGGACTCGTGTTTACTCAAAGCGACGTATTCATGTAGAGAATGGGATACAAAACCTTTCATGTAAGTTTTAAGTAACACTTCTCTTATATGCTTTAATGCTTTTACATTATCTATCGTTTACCTTTTACTCACATCTTGTATCTTTTTTACTTGGTTGTGCAGATATGCAGCAAATGCATGGTTGGGACCCTATAGGCAAATGAAGAAAGTGATTTATTATTATGTTGTTGCGCATTTTAGGCTTGATGAATTCTCAAAGAGCGCTGAATGTGTTGATAGATGTTTGGAGGTATCATTATCTTTGATAATTTGCAAAACGACTTCTTAAACCTTATTCTATTGCTTATTCTTTCTCTACAAATATTGGTAATCATATTTGACTTACGAAGTTTATGTAATTGCTACATTCTTTACTCAATGTACTTGTGAAACTTTGATTTTACAGATACAACCGAACTACCTGAAGGCACTTAATCTAAAAAAGATAATTGAAGCGCGTGTTAGAAGAGGTAAGTCACTATTATTGTAAACTTATTCTGGCATTTAGGAAATGGAGTTGATGGTTTTATTTTTTTGTCACTGTTCTTCTATTTAATGGTATGCAGACGGAGTATATAACAAAATCATCAATGGTGCTACAAATATTGGTGTTGTGACAATTGCACTCGAAACTGCTAACAAATTGTTATATCGTAGGCGGGGCAACTGAAGCTTCCTCCAACCTATATATGCTTTTGGTTTGTGCAGCATGGTTCAGTTTATGCATAATGGATCTTTAGAGGTAAGTCAAACCTACATAATAGCAACATACCTTTCATTATCATACATGTACTTTTTCGTTCCAATATATGCTACAAACATTCATATGTTGTTTAGATATCATACTTATTCATATGTTGTGACTAAAACAATTACAAGATTATTTTGGTGCATGGTCTATGTTCATACTTATTTGATCTACAAGTGTATTAATTATTTTATGAACTCTTTTATCCTGCTTAGTTATTTTGTGTAACCTTTGCCCTTTTTGTGTTCTGAATATTTTATTTATAGTCATTTGATTATTTAACTTTTGTCAGTTTATTCAGATATTGTACCGTGTTGACGGTAGTGATTTTATGAGAATTGTGGTAATTTATGGTTATTTGTGTATAATATTCTTCTTTTATAGGATATTATTATGTTATTTGTATTCCGGGTGGTTTGACCCGTGAATTTTGAGAAATGCCGAAAAACGAGTCTGACACGTCCGTTAATGTCCAAATGAGTTTTGAAGGGTTTAAAGTGTAAATATGTCGTGTAAATACTCTAGGTTAATGGAAAAGTATTTTTAAGGTGAATAAAAATGCTTTTTAACTTTAGGGTAAATTTTACGGTTGAGTTTTACGAGCTTTTAAGTGATTCCGACACGAAAAGAAAGACCCGACACCCCATAGGATGCTATAACCGGTCAAGAAAGTCAAGGCGGGACAAAATGGCTATTTTCTAGCTAATGTGTCTAAGCTTTGTACAAATATATTCCGTTTACCACTAGCATTTCCATTCATTATCATTTTCATTTTCAAAAAAATAAAACACATACTTAAGTGTGTGTGTTCGTCCGCCACCTACCACCACAAACCACCATATATTTTTCAACTTTGATCGAGAACGTGATATTCCGGGTTGATACGAGTATTTGGGTATTCATTTAAACAACGTTTGGGTTGTCCGGTTCGTGTCGAAATCTACATTTTTAAAGATTTTCTTGTAAGTTTTCAAATTTAAATTTTATTTGTCCTTTTGGGTTTATTTTGATGCATAGATGTTAGTTGTATAAGTTGATCGCTGTGAAAATCAGTTTTTTGAAATGAAACGGATATATAAAGGGGTGTTTGGTTCTTTGGATATAAAAAGGAAAATAGGGGTTTCTGTAGTTTTGATATTGTGGCCGTGATGGTTGAATAACATATGTTTCTAGATAGCTTATTTTGAATAATAGCTTGTATAGCTTATTTGGTGGGCTTTTCGTGGCTTATTTGAGCTTATATGCTCACGTCACTATTCATAATCACAATGAAAGTGATTTTAATTATTTTAGTGATATGGCGTATGTTTGTGGACTATTTTTATAGCTTATGATAGTAACCAAATGCGATATGTAGCTTATTAGCTTATGGTTAAGCTTAATATATGTATTGTGGAGCTTATGGACTCACGACCCAATAAGCCTATTTAAGCCGTGGCTTAATGGGAGGGCTTATTGTGGTCCAGATTATTTTCTACTTATTAGTATAAGCTTATGTATATAAATGGACCTTGGTTTTGGACTTGGATCGTACTTTGGACTTATAAATATCTTAATGGACCCTTGTTGGGCCTTAAAGCCCAATAAGCGATATTTAGTCGTTATAAGAGTTTTGACGGACTTTTGAAAGTGAAAATGTATTTACGAAGTGATATTGAACGATATTTTGGGAAAAACGTTTTAGTAAACGTTAAAGATTGAGATTTTGGAATTTTGTCGAAAAGTGTCGAATTGGTAAAAAGTGTTGAAATTAAGGTTTGAAACCTTGGAAAATGTTGTATGAACGTACAGGTCATGTCAAAATTTCGTAAAAAGTCTATACTTAGAAATTTTCCTAAAAACATGATTTTTTATTTTAAATAATAAAATATTATTTAATTATTTTATTTATTTAATAAATTCACTAAAAGACAAAAAATATAATTTTTCTCGAAACTTCACAAATATGTTTATTATGAGTAAATATTCCATTTTCAACCTTATTATGATTATTTTTACGGTGACTAAGGTTACCGAATAGACCTATCGAAATATATTTATAATTATTAATTATAAATATTTACTTATATTACTTATCTATTTTCTTTAAATAGTATACGTATGTATTAGTAAGTAATGGGATTGATATGATTGTTGGGATATGTCGTCAACCATCACACCACTAAATTGTTATGGGTAATTGTACAACGCGTCTAAACTCTATGCATCAAACGTGCAGATTGTTTTGGGAATGAATGGTTAAGATGGGACATTAACTTGACTAGATCATGTGCGGGAGTCGTTGCATTTGCTTGTGTGATTGAGATTTTGTTGCTAAAGACTTGCTTGAGGTGATTTCTCATAGCCCCATTTTTTTTATTTTTCCATTGGGGGAAAATGATACTCAAATGTGTTTTAAAATGTTTTGAATTGAACTGTGGTTTTATTTTTGGGACAAGATATGTGCTTATGACTGCTATGTGAATATTGTGTGTTGCATGATTGTTTGGATCAGATGGGTATGCCTACCCAGTATTTGTGTGATTATTGGAGCGGATGGGTATGCCTACCCTAGTTTGTGTGTGGTCCTGCCCTAATTTAGTACTCTAGCTGGTAGGCCCTTTAGGTGCGTAAGTGACATATGGTTATTGATTAGTGGTGATGCTATGTTTGTTTGCATATATTCACTGTCATATTGCACTATTGTCCACTGGTTGGATTCTGGCACAGCGTTTGGGTTTAAGGTCAAACCTACGAGCTCACCAACATTATTGTTGACGTTTTCGAGTATCATTTTCAGGTGAAGTAAAAGAGGAATAGGTTGGTGATTGTGATAGTAGACTTAGAAGTATCCCAAATGGATTTTCATGTGAAGTCTTGCTTGTTTATTTTATTTGGCTTTAGTAGTTGGAAGTTTCGGTTTAAGTTTGGATTTTGGAACCCTGTGTGGGCTATTGTTTATTGTAAGAGATTTTGGATTTGATTGTGATTTGGGACATCACTCGAGGTTGTTCAAGGTTGATGGTCTTCACTAGATCGTGTGCTAGGGAGTCGTGGCATTTTGCTGTTGTGTGATTGAGTTTTTGTTGCTAAAGGTCTTTGCTTGAGGTGATTTCTATAGCCCATTTTTTTAATTTATCCATCTGGGGGAAAATGATACTAATGTGTTTTAAAAATGTTTGAATTGAACCGTGTTTTGTTTTTGGGACAAGTTATGTGCTTATGATGCTATGTGAATATTTGTTGTTGCCTGATTGTTTGGATAGATGGGATGGGGGGGGGGGCCTACCCAGTATTTGTGTAATATTGGAGCGGTAATGGTATGCCTACCTAGTTTGTGTGTGGTCTTGCCTAATTTGTGCTTAGCTGGTAGGCCCTTTAGGTGCGTAAGTGACATATGGTTATTGATTAGTGGTGATGCTATGTTTGTTTGCATATATTCACTGTCATATTGCACTATTGTCCACTGGTTGGATTCTGGCACAGCGTTTGGGTTTAAGGTCAAACCTACGAGCTCACCAACATTATTGTTGACGTTTTCGAGTATCATTTTCAGGTGAAGTGAAAGAGGAATAGGTTGGTGATTGTGATAGTAGACTTAGAAGTATCCCAAGTGGATTTTCATGTGAAGTTTTGCTTGTTTATTTTATTTGGCTTTAGTAGTTGGAAGTTTCGGTTTAAGTTTGGATTTTGGAACCCTGTGTGGGCTATTGTTTATTGTAAGAGATTTTGGATTTGATTGTGATTTGGGACATCACTCGAGGTTGTTCAAGGTTGATGGTCTTCGTAACACTTGAAGTTTATGCATTGTAGTTTTCTCTATATTGTATCATGTGTTATGATTGATCATTATGTTGCGCTCCCGAGTTTCCGCCATTGTCGGGGTGTGACAGATCGGTAATCAGAGTCAAGGTTATAGAGAACTAGGTGGGTTGACCTAGACTATAACCTAAGATCCGTCACTTAGTTGCGTATAGGATCTATGTGCGCGGTGTTCCGCTTTTGCTTGCTTTCGTGTGTTCGCGGTTTGGTGCTTTAGTTATGTCAGTCATTGAAATGTGTGAGCTCAATATTGAGTATGACTGGGAAAGGATGCGAATATAAGTACGGTGGCCAACGTAGTTATAAGCGTATCACAACTCACTCATACTTAGTAATGTCGTTCACACAAATCGATGTTGACACCATAAGGTGGTATTATGTGTATAGTTATATATATAGTAAGATATTCTATATATATGTTAGTCTTCCTACCTACCTAACGTTGCCCATGTTCTCCCTCGTATAGATAATGCCGCCAAGGATGAGGACCCGAAGTGCTGGCCGGCCTGCTGCCGAATCATTAGGAGGGGAAACGGGTGTATGGGTTGGTAGAGGTGGGAGGGGTAGAAGATCTAGGGAAGGTAATGATGAGCATGTTGATGATTTGAATGGTCAAGAAAATGACCAGGGTTTGGGAGCTAATAGGGGCGTAGAGGGAGTCAATGGGAATGTAGAGGGAGTCAATGGGGGTGTAGGAGGAGCACCCGACTTCTCGACGATCATTGCCCAACAATTGCAGAACCTCTTACCCGCCATGCTAGCTCAGGTTGGTAACCAAGGAAATGTTGGAAATAAGAATGGTAATGTGGTTAATGAGAACGTTCAGGAGAACGTTGGGAATGTGTTAGTGAATGGCAACCGGGTTGGTTGTTCATATAAGGAGTTCTTAGCTTGTAACCCTAAGGAATATGATGGTAAAGGAGGTGTTGTAGTTTTTACTCGTTGGATTGAGAAAATGGAGAACGTGCAAGATATGAGTGGTTGTAGTGTTGACCAAAAAGTGAAATACACCGCTGGTTCATTTGTGGGTAAGGCTTTAACGTGGTGGAACTCTCAGATCTGCATGCTAAGCCGAAAAGTTGTTGTTAGTATGTCACGGAATGACTTTAAGTTTATGATGATAGAAGAGTTTTGTCCTAGTCATGAGATGCAAAATTTGGAAACTGAGTTGTGGAATCACGCCATGGTCAGGGCTGGCCATGCTACGTATACTGATAGGTTTCATAAGTTGGCTAGGTTAGTTCCACATTTGGTAACTCCAGAAAGTAGGATGATTGAGAGATATGTGTATGGCCTTGCTCCACAGATCCGTGGGATGGTGGCAATAACGGAGCCAAAGACTATACAGAAGGCTGTGCAGATTTCTAGTCCAGTGACCGATGAGGCTGTTAGAAATGGGTCAATTAAGAAGGTTAAGAAAAGAGAAAATGTGGGGGAACCTAGCAAGGATAAGAATGGTAGGGATGATAATAAGAGGACTAGGACTGGAAATGATTTTTCTACTATCGCAAACCCTGTAGGAAGAGAAAATACGGGTACTTGGCGCAAGTGCACCACTTGCAACTCCTACCATGCACCCGGAGGGCCTTGTCGCACATGCTTCAACTGTAACCGCCCGGGTCATTTGGCAAAGGATAGTAGAGGCGTGCCATGGAATGTGAATCCTGTCAATGCTAGAAACCCAACTGTTAGGGCATGTTATGAGTGTGGTAGTACCGACCATGTTAGGTCAGCTTGTCCTAGATTGAATAGGGCACAACGACCGGAAGAAAATCGTTCAAGCCAAGTTGCTGCTAATAATGGGGGTCAGGGTCGTGGAAACCAAGGGAACCAAGCTAGGGGTAAGGCATTCATGTTGGGAGAAGAGGAAGATCACCAAGATCCGAACACTATGACGGGTACGTTTACTTTGAACAATCATTTTGCCACTACCTTATTTGACTCTGGTGCCGACTATAGTTTTGTTTCCACTACTTTCATACCTCTGTTAGGCATAGAGCCCAGCGAACTAGGTTTCAAATATGAGATTGAGATAGCTAGCGGGCAGCTAGTAAAGATTGATAAGGTTATTAAGGGTTGCAAACTAGAAATCAAGGGTCATGTTTTTGACATCGATTTGATACCTTTTGGACATGGGAGTTTTGATGTGATTATAGGTATGGATTGGTTGTCTAATCTTAAGGCTGAAATAATCTGTCATGAGAAAGTAGTGAGGATACCACTACCGGATGGAAAGGTGCTTAGAGTATTAGGAGAGAGACCGGAAGAGAAAGCGAGACTTTTGATGATTGCTAAGGCTAGTGATAAGAAACAAGAAGAGATTGTTGTGGTTAGAGGTTTTCCCGAGGTGTTTCCGGATGATTTGTCGGGATTACCACCTCTCTGGGAAATTGAGTTCCGGATTGAGTTAATCCCTAGAGCTATACCGATTGCAAAGTCTCCCTATCGTTTGACACCTTCTGAATTGGAGGAGTTGTCAGGACATATCAAGGAACTTCAAGACAAAGGTTTCATTCGACCAAGTTCGTCGCCTTGTGGAGCGCCAATATTGTTCGTTAAGAAAAAGGATGGTTCTTTTAGGATGTGCATTGATTATAGAGAATTAAACAAGTTGACAGTTAAGAATCGTTATCCGCTTCCTAGGATTGATGATCTATTTGACCAACTGCAAGGGTCGCAGTTTTTGTCAAAGATAGATCTTAGGTCTGGATATCATCAACTAAGAGTGCACGAGGATGACATTCCAAAGACTGCATTTAGAACTCGTTACAGTAATGCCCTTTCGTCTGACCAATGCATCGGTAGTATTCATCGATTTGATGAATAGAGTTTGTAGACCCTATCTTGATAAGTTTGTGATAGTATTTATAGACGATATCCTAATTTACTCTAAGACTCAAGAGGAGCATGTAGAACACTTAAGGTTAGTTTTGGAACTGCTCAAGAAGGAGAAACTGTATGCTAAGTTCTCTAAGTGTGAATTCTGGCTAAGAGAAGTGCAGTTTCTTGGGCATGTGATAAATGGTAATGAGATTCATGTAGACCCTAGTAAGATTGAAGCTATTAAGAATTGGAAAGCCCCTAGAACTCCGACTGAGGTTTGTTCGTTCTTAGGATTGGCTAGATATTACCGTAGGTTCATTGAGAATTTTTTAAGATAGCTAAGTCTCTTACTATCTTGACTCAGAAGTGTAAGACTTTCGATTAGGGTGAGGAACAAGAATTGGCATTTCAAACCTTGAAGGATAAGTTGTGTAATGCGCCTGTTCTTGCTCTCCCCGATGGACCAGAAGACTTTGTGGTATATTATGATGCGTCCGGGATAGGACTAGGTTGTGTATTAATGCAAAGAGGTAAGGTAATATCCTATGCGTCTAGGCAGGTGAAAATTCATAAAAAGAATTATACTACTCATGATTTGGAGTTGGGTGCGGTCGTGTTTGCACTTAAGATCTGGAGACATTATCTGTATGGGACAAAGAGTGTCATCTATACGGATCATAAGAGTCTTCAGCATATCTTTAGTCAGAAAGAGTTGAATATGCGACAACGTCACTGGATAGAGTTGTTTAGTGATTATGACTGTGAAATTCGCTACCATCCTAGTAAGGCGAATGTGGTGGCTGATGCCCTAAGTAGGAAGGAAAGAGTAAATCCTAAGAGAGTTAGAGATATGAATATGAACCTTCAGTCGAGTATCAAGGATAGGATACTAGCGGCTCAAAAGGAGGCTGTGGATGAGTTTGCATGATTGTAGAAAGGTTTGGATGAGATGATAGAACAGAGAAGTCATGGGACTTTGTACTACCTGGATCGAATATGGGTACCTTTAAAGGGTGATGTAAGAACCCTGATAATGGATGAAGCCCATAAGTCGAAGTACTCTGTACACCCAGGAGCTGATAAGATGTATCACGATTTAAGAGATAGGTATTGGTGGCCTGGAATGAAAAAGGACATAGCTGGGTATGTTAGTAAGTGTTTGACTTGTTTAAAGGTTAAGGATGAGCATCAAAGGCCATCTGGCTTGCTCCAACAACCTGAGATCCCCGTATGGAAACCATAGCATTCCTGCCGTATGGAAATAGCGAAGAATACGCTAGGGATTTTGTGAACTTAAGTATTGCCTAGGGAACAGTATGTGGGTCATGACACAATCTCTGGGTCATTGTGGACCATTTTGACTGATGTACTACTCATTTTACTACCTATGCGCTGAGGGATTATAAGATCGGATAGATGGATAGATTGCTATAATTTGAATGAGATAGTTGCTAGTCTCTTGGTGTCGCTGATTCTTCGGTCCTTTCGGATCGTGATAGTCGTTTCACATCAAGCTTTTGGCAGTCAATGTAAGAGGCATTAGGAACTCGTTTAGATATGAGTACGGCTTACCACCCTCAAACCGATGGTCAGAGTGAGCGTACAATTCAGACTTTGGAAGATGTGCTTAGAGCGTGTGTCCTGGACTTTAGAGGAAGTTGGGATGTTCATCTTCCGTTGGTTGAGTTTTCGTATAACAATAGTTATCATTCTAGTGTGAGATGTGCTCCGTTTAAGGCATTGTATGGTAGAAAGTGTCGTTCACCAATTATGTGGGCTGAAGTGGGAGAAGGTCAGTTGATAGGACCTGAGTTAGTGCAAGAGACTACCGAGAAGATCTCGCATATTAAGGATAGACTTAAGGCTGCGCGTGATCGTCAGAAAAGTTATGCTGATAAGAGGAGGAAGCCTCTAGAGTTTAGTGTGGGTGATTTTGTCTTGCTTAAAGTGTTACCTTGGAAAGGTGTGGTACGCTTTGGGAAGAAAGGGAAACTAGCACCTAGATTTGTTGGATCGTTTGAGATTATTGAGAAAGTAGGCCCTGTAGCCTAAAAGTTAGATTTTCCAGAGGAATTGAATGGTGTTCATGACACGTTCTACTTGTTGAACCTTATGAAGTGTTTGGCTGATCCAACACTGCAAGTGCCTTTGGATGAGATTCGAGTTGATGCTAAGTTGAATTTTGTGGAAGAGCCTGTGGAAATTTTGGAAAGAGAGTTTAAGAAACTGAAGCGTAGTAGGATTGCCATCGTCAAGGTTCGGTGGAATTTGAAACGTGGCCCTAAATTCACGTGGGAACGTGAAGATCAGATGAAATTGAAGTACCCACATTTGTTTAGTGATGTTAGTAGTTGAATTTCAGGATGAAATTCTTTTAAAGGGGTAGAATGTAACCTTTGCCCTTTTTGTGTTCTGAATATTTCATTTATAGTCCTTTGACTATTTAACTTTTGTCAGTTTATTCAGATATTATACCGTGTTGACGGTGGTGATTTTATGAGAACTGTGGTAATTTATGGTTATTTGTGTATAATATTCTTCTTTTAGAGGATATTATTATGTTATTTGTATTCCGGGTGGTTTGACCCGTGAATTTTAAGAAATGCCGAAAAACGAGTCCGACACGTCCGTTAATGTCCAAATGAGTTTCGAAGGGTTTAAAGTGTAAATATGTTGTGTAAATACTCTAGGTTAATGGAAAAATATTTTTAAGGTGCATAAAAATGCTTTTTAACTTTGGGGTAAATTTTACGGTTAAGTTTTACGAGCTTTTAAGTGATTCTGACACGAAAAGAAAGACCCGACACCCCATAGGATGCTATAACCGGTCAAGAAAGTCAAGGGGGGACAAAATGGCTATTTTCTAGCTAATGTGTCTAAGCTTTGTACAAATATATTCCTTTTACCACTAGCATTTCATTCATTATCATTTTTATTTTCAAAAAAATAAAACACACACTTAAGTGTGTGTGTGTGTGTTCGTCTGCCACCTACCACAACAAACCACCATATATTTTCCAACTTTGATCGAGAACGTGATATTCCGGGTTGATACGAGTATTTGTGTATTCGTTTAAACAATGTTTGGGTTGTCCGGTTCGTGTCGAAATCTACATTCTTGAAGATTTTTTTGTAAGTTTTCAAATTTAAATTTCGTTTGTCCTTTTGGGTTTATTTTGATGCATAGATGTTAGTTGTACAAGTTGATCGTTGTGAAAATCGATTTTTGGAAATGAAACGGATATATAAAGGGGTGTTTGGTTTGTTGGATATAAAAAGGAAAAGAAGGGTTTTTGTAGTTTTGATATTGTGGTCGTGATGGTTGAATAACATATGTTGCTAGATAGCTTATTTTGAATAATAGCTTGTATAGCTTATTTGGTGGGCTTTTCGTGGCTTATTTGAGCTTATATGCTCACGTCACTATTCATAATCACAAGGAAAGTGATTTTGATTATTTTTGTGGTATGACGTATGTTTGTGGACTATTTTTATAGCTTATGATAGTAACCAAATGCGATATGTACCTTATTAGCTTATGGTTAAGCTTAATATATGTATTGCGGAGCTTATGGACTCACGACCCAATAAGCCTATTTAAGCCGTGGCTTAATGGGAGGGCTTATTGTAGTCCGGATTATTTTCTACTTATTAGTATAAGCTTATGTATATAAATGGACCTTGGTTTTGGACTTGGATCGTACTTTGGACTTATAAATATCTTAATGGACATTTGTTGGGCCTTAAAGCCCAATAAGCGATATTTAGTCGTTATATGAGTTTTGATAGACTTTTGAAAGTGAAAATGTATTTACGAAGTGATATTGAATGATATTTTGGAAAAAATGTTTTAGTAAACGTTAAAGATTGAGATTTTGAAATTTTGTCAAAAAGTGTCGAATTGGTAAAATGTGTTGAAATTAAGGTTTGAAACCTTGGAAAATGTTGTATGAACGTACGGGTCATGTCGAAATTTCGTAAAAAGTATATACTTAGAAATTTTCCTAAAAACATGATTTTTGATTTTAAATAATAAAATATTATTTAATTATTTTATTTATTTAATAAATTCACTAAAAGACGAAAAATATAATTTTTCTTGAAACTTCACAAATATGTTTATTATGAGTAAACATTCCATTTTCAACCTTATTATGATTATTTTTACGGTGACTAAGGTTACCGAATGGACCTATCGAAATATATTTATAATTATTAATTATAAATATTTACTTATATTACTTATCTATTTTCTTTAAATAGTATAAGTATGTATTAGTAAGTAATGAGATTGATATGATTGTTGGGATATGTCGGCAACCATCACACCACTAAATTGTTATAGGTAATTGTACAACGCGTCTAAACTCTATGCATCAAACGTGAAGATTGTTTTGGGAATGAATGATTAAGATGGGACATTAACTGGACTAGGTCGTGTGTCGGCGTCGTTGCATTTGCTTGTGTGATTGATATTTGGTTGCTAAAGACTTGCTTGAGGTGAGTTCTCGTAGCCCCACTTTTTACTGTTTTTTCGTTGGGGGAAAATGATACTCAAATGTGTTTTGAAATGTTTTGAATTGAACTGTGCAAAATGTGGTTTTGTTTTTGGGACAAGATATGTGCTTATGACTGCTATGTGGATATTATGTGTTGCATGATTGTTTGGATTGGATGGGTACGCCTACCCAGTATTTGTGTGATTATTAGAGCGGATGGGTACGCCTACCCTAGTTTGTGTGTGGTCCTGCCCTAATTTAGTGCTCCAGCTGGTAGGCCCTTTAGGTGCATAAGTGACATATGGTTATTGATTAGCGGTGATGCTATGTTTGTTTACATATATTCACTGTCATATTGCACTATCGTCCACTGGTTAAATTCTAGCACAGCTTTTGGGTTTAAGGTCAAACCTACGAGCTCACCAACATTATTGTTGACGTTTTTAGTATCATTTTTAGGTGAAGTGAAAGAGGAATAGGTTGGTGATTGTGATATCAGACTTAGAAGTATCCCGAGTGGATTTTCAAGTGAAGTCTTGCTTGTTTATTTTATTTGGCTTTAGTAGTTGGAAGTTTCGGTTTAAGTTTGGATTTTGGACCCTTGTGTGGCTATTGGTTATTGTAAGAGATTTTGGATTTGATTGTGATTTGGGACATCACTCGAGGTTGTTCGAGGTTGATGGTCTTCGTAACACTTGAAGTTTATGCATTGTAGTTTTCTCTATATTGTATCTTGTGTTATGATTGATCATTATGTTGCGCTCCCGAGTTTCCGCCATTTTCGGGGTGTGACATTTTGTTTCACAACATCTAAATTAATCGTAATGTGATAACTTTTTGACCATGGAAGGTTTGTATTTTTTTATTTATACTATTGCTAATAAAATGCTTTTGTATTTAACGTCTTAGGTAGGAATATGATAAAGCTTGTGGTTGCCTTACAGTTGGTTCAATATGTTATATCTCATTCGTACTTTGTTTTTTTATGTGTATTTAGCGTCTTTTCTTCTGAAAACCCTAATGAACCACGTAAAAAATAGGTATGTATCTTATTCTTAAAAGTTAAAACCCTAATGATGAAATTTTGTTTCTTTTAATTTTTTTAGGTATTATCTATATCATAAGTTCGTCTCTTCTTTTGAAAACCCTAACGAACCACATAAAAAACAAGTATGTATCTTATTCTGAAAACCATAATGATGAAATTGTGTATTCTTATTTTTAGGTATTATGTATACCATTATATATATTTATTTGGAATAAACACTGTTTTTGCTCGTGTTTGTTTGCCACAGGAAAGTATAAGCTGTTGCAGCTCGTGATGCTTATGTCGTGGTATTAAAAAAATTATATCCATTGTTTACCTAAAGTTTTGCTAAATCTATAATTAGTATACCGATTATTAAAATAAGGTTGTATATGATAAAGATATATGGCTTTGATCAAGCGCACCATGTGACATGGCATGGAGTACAAGCGCACCATGTGACATGCGTCAGAATAGAGGTGCACAATGCTTTGAATGTGATGTTAAAGACGGCAATAGTTTTCAACATATAAATTGATACTGACATTAAACATAAACAAGCATTCAAGCAAAGTCATTTGTTATAAGTCTGATGTTATACTGCGTTTTGTTCTCCACTCACGAGCACTTTCATTGTAGGCATTGTGTTCCCGGATAATGACGGGCAAACCTTGGAAGCTCTGAACCAAAGAGTGATAGAGCAAAGTTCCCGTTCGTTGGATATTCATGGTGTCTCCTTCGAAAACAATGCAATCAGTAAGTGTATGTTCCTCCTTTTTTCAACTCTTCGTGCTTAGAGTTACAAATGTCCGTTCATAATTTAACGCGGATTTTGTATTCTCAAAATCTTGCAAGGAGTCTGCCCATCGAAAAACAAACAATGTTACTAATGGAAGTGGTAGGCACGAATCGAGGGTACTACAAGAAAGATGCAGCAACAGAGTTTGCAAATGTGGGCGGGAACAAGCTTTTCTCAGTCGTAACATTCTCCATGTGAGTAACGATCATATTAATCTTTTAAGAAATTTAAATTCATCATTAAATAGCAGCTAGCAAACTCCCCACTGAAAACCGCGTATTTACTCTAAAATAAGCATATCAGCGATACGAAGTTTGGATTATCTAAAACACTATAAAAGGTTTATCTGCTTAGGAAATTCCAAACGCCCTGTTTGTATTTTAGAAAGTTGGTAGTACCAACCTGCTTACTAAAAACTAACCATTTTCATACCTACATTATTCCAACAATTTGAGAAGCTTATGGTTGGTTTTCTTGCTCGACTCCACCCGATCTTACTTGAGGCTACTGATCTTTTAGGTTGTTAGTAGTTCGTATTTGCTACATGATGATTCAAGGTTAAACCCAGAATATATTATATAATTTTCATGGCAATATTTCTCATCATATCTTTGGTTTCACTATACAAACATAATAGAAATCTAATGGAACATTTTCTGTCTTATGGTGAAAGATAAAGGTTTTTATGGCTAAATAAACAATTTTCTATTATAGAGCAATTGTTTAAATAATATAAATATCCCTTTTGATAATCATAAATACATATGGAATAAATGAATCCACATAGTGAATAATGTATTAGTTGGAATAAGAAGTACAACGAATCCCCTCTTTACTTGGACTCATATTATTCCTTATGTCACGTTTAATAAGGTCTTGACAAACATATAGTTGTATTGACTCTCTTTAAAGTTTCTTTTATTTTCCGTCAACTAAGACTCAATTGTATGTTTTTATTATAATTCAATTTGTATTCGGGTTAGATCATGTTATTTGGGCCCTGTTGTCCAGCAAGGGTTTGAGGTCAAGTGGAATGTCGGAGTCGACCCTTGCACACACTGCATGTAATCTGGTGGCCAGTACATGTACAATAATGCCACAAGGTTGACCACCTGCGCCTGCCCTGAACTACCTTTCTTGGCGGATAGTTGCTTATCAGATAACAAGACCCGCGTCAATTCATCACCATCATCAGGTTTGCAATTATGTCATGTCATTGTATACTCTTTTTTTTATGAATGATAGAGAAAAATAGTCCATGACCAAAACAAGTTTTTGTATACTCCAAAATGTTATTTGGGGATATTGAAGCACTTATTTTCTTGAACCTAACCTGCTCAAAATAGAAACATAGTTAGGTCGACTCTATGTGTATTGTTAATTTCTTATTTTAATTAGTGTGTATCATGTGAAATGTGGTGCAGGGTTGGTTTACAAACCATGAATATGTCATTGATGGAGGCCAAGGAAATGGTATCGTTTAAAAGAAAAAGTGATTTTTGGGTCGGCGATGGAGACTTTCAGGATATACATGGAGTTGGGTATGAAGACGATTTCGTAATTACTCCTCTAGGTATGCTATCTATGATATGTTTATTTAACGAAGTTAAAGTAACAGATTCTCAACTCTCTTATATTATCTATTTGTAGTCCGTCAAAGCTTCATTGTTCGATGAGGCAATCGAGTACTTGAAGACGCTTAAAGTGCAAGTTCAGGTATATAAACCTTAAATTTCTTAAATAATTTAATATTGTCATCATCATCATATGATATAATCTGAAAGAAGAAAAAAGAAAAGAGTGTGGTAATTGCAAATTTAAGATGCATGATCCTGTACTCAGACAACTTGAGTCTGCAACGTTACATAAGCTTTACTTGGTCAAAGATGATCATTTCATCGTTATTCTTAGTATTTGAATTTTTCCCACCCTGCTACTAAGGATAAATTCAAACCTAAGGCTTGCTCATGGGCTTTTGGCATGAATATATTCGATCTTGATGCTTGGAGGTGTAAAAGACTAACCGATCAGTACCATTAATGACAGGATCCGATGCGTCTTATTTTTCATTATGCTACTCCTTTATACATTTTAATTACCGATAGAACTTTGGAATTGCTCTCGGTTTTCAAAAAAAATTAGCTGTATTTGTATTTTTCTTTTGTCCTAACATAAGCGATCAATTTTTGGCTTTTTAAGCACCCTGTTAAAAATACAGTTTTTTTATTCAAACACGTTTATATAAAAGAAGATTATAACTACATATGAACTGATATCTAATCAATCTTGCATCAGAATGAGTATCAGACTTTGTGGAAAGTAGGGACACTCCCACCTGGACTGATGACCTTCTACTCGACAACAAAATTACTGGACAAAGCATGGTATGTACTTGGACTCGCATACAACCCAAGTATAAGCATGGATGAGATTAATAAAGCTGTAGTCACTCATGTCAATGGGGATATGAAACTATGGCTCGATATTGCTATGAACCAATTCAAGAACCTATGGACTAAATATGTTGACAGTGAAACGGAATTTGTGCAGATATGAAACTTTGGCCTATAGACACATAGTCAACAGAGGTAACCAAACAAAGCCTCTATCCATTTGGTTTTTTCCAATTGCAAGTTTCATGTACTTTTTGGAGTCCTCAAGGAACGTGATATAATCCCAACGAGCTAACTATGAATTTAAGCAGGACGGTCTCAAATAAGCATACATTCCCAAACTCCCCTTAAGTAAGGAAGCAACAAATGTAAGCTGGTTAAAACTTTCATGTGGTAGTTTTTTTATTCTATATTTTGCAAGGACCTATCATATTATAAGATCAATTCTAAACAAATATACTGGAAAAGATCGCGGGTAAATAACTTATTTTAAACAAATTGGGACCACACCAATTATTAAACAAACATACTCACGAACTCAAACTCTAAAACCCTCAAACAAACATAACACAAATCGGCAATTGGAGCAACTAATCTACAAGATGATCAACAAATAATCAATCTATAACAACTATTGTAAGTGATTTCATCTTATTTTCTTTTTAATTTCATATCTAGGGTTTTGATTTTAATCAAATCATTTAATTTAGGGTTTTAAATTTTTCTTGTTATTTTCATGTAATTAGAACTACGATATAACAATGTATAACTACTATAATACTCAAAAAGCATAATTGAAGCGATTCGCTAATAATTGATTTTTGACAAAAACCCAAGTTATGGTTTTCACTTCTAGGATCTTTTCAAAACAAGGGTTGTCTAACTACATTGTTAATACAACGCAAAAACATTTTTTTTATCTCATGAATGTATTTACGAGATGCTTAATTCATAAGTATTCTTTGTTCCTGTTAGGTCTTGTTTATCTTGAATCATACATAATCAACCATGGAAGCTTGGAGAGAATAGTAGAGGAGGGAAAGTATTTAAATTTAAAATGTTATAAAATGGAGGGAAAGGGAAAATGTTTATTACAAGGCATCCCCTTCTAATGATGATTAGAAGGGGTATTTATAGGAGAAGGAAAGAGGCTTCCCTTCCTTTATTTTTCACTTTTATTCCCTATTCTTTGGCAATTATGCTATTTCTTACTTTTAGCATAATATACCTTATTACAAACTACTTTATTCTAAATAAAACAAAGACTAAAGACTAAATATAATTAAACCACATAATTGACACTTTTTATGAACTTAACAATCTCCCCTTAAGGGTCGATTATTCTGGGCGTTCCCTTCGTGGTCCAAGTGGTCTTCCATTCACATACATCTCCCATTTTCTCATCTGATTGCGATACTTCAATCTTACTTCAATCTCTTCTTCAAACAACTTTAGATATTCAACCTCATCATTCGTAAGTTCTCTTTGTACATAGTCATACTTAACATTATTATTGTGACTCTTTAAACCTTCAAGTACTCTAATTAGTGTTGCATCACAAAACTTATGAATCTCTAAATGTCTCATCATCCTTTTCTCTTTCTTGCTATTCTTGTATATGATTCCATGCATGGGCTCATAGATGATGGAGAATATTTTATGCTTTTCAACTCCTAGGAAAGATATTGTTGGTGCAGTAGGATTAACTTTCTGTTGATAACTTTCAATTCCAAGTTGGAAATCATGCACTCTTTCCCATATCACTGAACTTCTAATGAATACTGATAAAGACCATAGCAACCCTATTTTTGCATAGTCAGGAACCTTACCATTCATAATCAGCAAATACATGTCATCAATATCATTCTTATTGAGATTCTTGTAATCAGGATCGGTAATCGACACAATGCACTCATTAGCTCTCCTTGCAAATATCTTTGTGATAAACTTGTGTTCATGACCCAATTCCCAGTATGTCTTGATAACTTGAATGATCTTTGAGTTCGAATAAATCTCTTCCTTTGGTTTTCCAGGCTCTTTTTGTTTTCTTATGTAGAAGATCTTTGCATGAGGATTCTTCCAATGTTCAACACCATATCAAGCATAAGGATTAAATTTCTTAACATACTTATTCACCCATCTGGAAGTTCGTTCTTCGATATCATCATCATTAAAGGTAATTGCAGGAAACTTGTGAAGTGACAATATGATCTTCTTAGGCCCAAACTTCCTTTCTTCAGATACAAAAGGTATTGATTTATAAGAGATAGTGCTGGAGCTTCAAGATCTCTTTGACAGCTTTGAACGAGAGGTGTGATCTTTCGTGGATGTGAAGAGACAAGAATTTCCTTTCTACTTTCCCAAACAATGTCACTTTTTAAGAAATTCTTCATCTGATCAATATGATATTGATGGGCTCATTCTCCGAAGTACTTCTTTGTCCCTCAACATCTCATCAGCATTTTCTTTAACTTTGCTTCTTCAATAGTCTAGTGATACTTCTTCCTTAATATCTTGTGACCTTGGATTCGTTGGTATTTTCATCATCATCTGAAAGCATAAGAATCAGTCAAAAATCATAATCATCTCTTGCATCCTTGATTTTACTGAAGTGATGGGACCTTGTTCCTCTTATTGCTTGTCCAATCGATGACTCTCCAGACACATATGCTTCGATACTCAGATGTCTTCTGACCGGCTTTGCACTATACTCCCCCTTAGGTTATGAGCACTCATCATTGGCAGTATTAACATGTTGTCTAGCAGTATTAACTTCTTTAGGACTGCTATCATCTTCATACTTGTCTTTTTTACCATTCTCATTATCTGGACCATCTTTAACCTGCTTTTGATCATCAGTAGCAGATTTTGGTTCACCATTATCAACATCCTTGGAAGGTGAATCAAAGTATGAAGCATCTTTCCATATTAGCATCACAATGCAATCTTGACTGATTTCTTCAGATGTACCTGCATTAAGTTCTCCTTGTGTACCTGCAGGTTTATTAATGATTGTACCTGCAGCAACTGGTAGATAATTCATAGATTAGGTTAGAGAATCAATATCAAATAGCCACTTTGGACCATTCCCTTCTATCATAGGCTTATTCTCTAAAAACCTAATATGCAAGTTTTCTTCTACCCCCTGGTTCTAGTGTTGTATACCCTAAAAGCTTTACTACTCAAAGAATATCCAACAAAGATATAACACCCCGTACTTTAGGGTCATTGACATCATCAATAAATTGACTATGTATTTTTAGTATTGTACGCGTTTACTTTTAAATCGTAAGCGTAAGTTAAATCGCGTAAGCTAAAAATGATCATTCAATGTTAACGGGTGTCAAACAATTAAATGTTTACATCAAGCAAGTGTTAAGTAATTATTTTGAATATAATTATTAACTTTGTTCATTTTATTTTATTGGTTACGTAAATTGTTTACGTTTCGCGATAAAATTACGTTTAGGCATACCCGAAACTACATTAATTAATCTACGCTTCAACAAATGCCTATTATTATTTCCAATGATCAAAAAGTTTATAAACTTTACCCATGGTTGTTAAATAGGACGCCCCATATACAAGAAATAAGCAAGACTTATTCAATTTACAAGTATACATTTTATATAGCAAGACTACACTTACATATTTACTTATACTTTCAAAAGTAAAAGTGTAATACTTTCATTTTATTTAGCTAGTGAACACAACCCTTGAATTCATGGGATCATGTCCACATTAGGAAGCATAGAAACATAAAACCATACCTAAGGTCTTGTACAAGTATGGACTCATAAGACTTAGTACATGACTAGTGGTTTTGACCACTAGTCACCCCTATTCCACCCATGTGCCGTCCCCTCCCCTTTGGTCTTTATGGTCTTTGTTTAACATACTAGGCTAACTCTTACACTTATAAGTCTTGCATTCTAAGAGAGATAAACATATACACTTCAACACTTAAGAAAAATCAAACCATCTCTCCCTTTTGCTCTTCAATAAGCCACGGCAAACAAACCCCCTTTTCTATAATCCATAGCTTGATTTTACAAGACCATACAAGCATTCACACATCATTCCTATGATAACCTAAGGTGTTTTGAAGGGTTGGTTAAAGGTTTACAAGTATTGAAGCAAGAAAAGCAAGATTAGGGTTTCTAATTGGAATTAGGGTTTTCAAGTTGTGCAAGCTTTGGTTTATCATCTAAACTAGGGTTTAGATATTGTGGTTCATCATATTACATCATATTAAGGTCATCTAAAACCCTTTATGTCTTTACATTTATCATTTTATGTGTATATATGTTCTATTTAGCAAAATCACCATTTAGGACTTTTAAACATGTAAAAAGAGTTTTTACTTGTGATCATCATTTTGTACACTTTTTCATATGTTATTTGATTGGTAATATCATGATATAATGGGATTATAAGTACTGTAACATGTTTCTTAAAGCATACAAAGTGTGTACATAAACTAGTGATTAAAAGTTACTTAAGAAAGTTTAAGATTTTAAATCCTTGTTAAGGACTTGATATTTTGGACTCATGGACACCATATGGACCTATGGACATTATATATGTATGGAATATGATATAAAAGGTTATGGAAAACTTGTGGTATTTTATTAGGTTAAAAGGTATATAAAAACAAGTGTATATAATTAGTTATATAAAGGACATAAAAGTGCTGTTTGGTTTCGAATTCCAAATAGTGGGGATTACATTTTTATAAAATAATACATCTCATGACCATGAAGATTCCAAAAAGGTAAGAAACTCGAAAAACCGATTTATAACGAAAAAGATACGTAGTTTACGAGTTTTACGATAATAACCGGAGTTATAAAAGAATTTTTATAAAAACTTGTTATAAAAATTCTACAAACAGAAGGTTTGGTATTTTTATTAAATCACACATATTTTTAGGATTCCAAAACAATAAGAAACGTAATTTTTCAATTAACAACGAAGAAGTTATGAATTACGTGAGTTTATATACTTAAAATGTATAAAATACTTTTATAAAACTATTTTTATAAAAGTTACTGTTCATATCAGGAACATTTGTTTTCTTAAACCTCATAAATAAATAGAACTTTCAATTACGAGATTGTGCTCAAAAGAATGACTAAAAACGGAGCTAAAACGAATAAAATACGGCGTTTACGATAATTAAAGTTTATAAAAGTAATTTTATAAACTATGAACAGTATAATTTACTATTCCTGATAGAAACATATTATTTGAAAACCTCAATAAATTGATAGAACTTTCAATAACGAAGACGTACTCGAAAGAATCGCTAAAAACAGAGCTATAACGAATAAAATACGACATTTACGGGTTTTACGTTAATTATGAACAGTAAAAATCATGTCATCAGGTAGGACTAAAACTTATGAAAAAAACGTCAAATTTTGATAACTCGTCTTAATACGAAAGCGTGGACATAGGAAACCCAAGAAACGGACTTGAAACGTGAAAGTTATGTCATTTTTACCAAAGGTATATTTATAAACATTTTAACTTTATAAATGCGATTTCACTAAAATGATTAGATGGTGATTAGCTATATAGAATGATATATGGTAGTAGTTACCCAATGTGATTAGTACTTATACGACCTTAAATTAAATAGGTTGCATCTGACGATTTGCGTGACGCATTATTTGTGATATACTTGATATTCGCTCACTCAAGGTGAGTTCATAGCCCCACGTTTTACATGATTTGTTTTATAAGTTTTTGGGGTGAGAAACATGCACTGTTTTATAATTGGACACAAGTGGATAAGTTTTATATTATGATTACGTGTTGCCTAAGTAGCGATAACCCTAGTTGAGCCCATTATCATGAACTGTCAGTTATTGGATTGTGAGCGTGAATGTTATGAATAGATCTATTGGGATTGACATCCCCGTTCGGGTGATTAGCTATCACTGGGCAAACGAACGTATACCATGTCGAACATAGGATGTTGCGGGTTAGAACATCATCACGGGCAATGTAGGCCATTTATATGGTATTCATTTATGTCGAGCTTCAGTGTCATGAGCTTAGGGCAACGTAATTACATTTATATGATGTTTGCATCTGTTGCATTATCATACACTTGGGAAATCTTATGGTCCTACAATATACGATTTATCAAACCTATGAATTCACCAACATTATTGTTGACATTTTAAAGCAATGTTTTTCAGGGGGTCAATAAGCACGAGGTGCAAGGGATGCATTAGTGGTTTTAGATTTGGATATCATGCATTAAAGATTTTGTCGTATTACATTTTGTATATCTGTTATGGGCTAGAAATCTTTGTATTTTGAACAAGTGAACAAGTGAAGCTTCGGGCTTATGTAACAAATACTTTGTTAAATCTAATGTATCAGTTTTAAATGACTTTTTGGTCGTTCTATATATATCTTGTATTATTGATCTATGAAGTAACACGCCCCGGACTATTATTCCGCTGCGACCCAATTTGGGGGTGTTACATTCCACGTGTCCATTGCATTTGGACAAGCATCAACTGTAGAGTAGATATCATTATCAATTACTATAAGAATGATCTGAACAACTTCAGCTTCAACATTAAACCATTTCTGAGTCTCTTCTGATACAGTTGCATATATTTCCTTTTCCTTTGCCCTTGGTTGTTGTGGAGTACCATCATTACCAAGTGTATCATGTGTAGCATCAGGAACTCTGAATTTGTATTGGTATGGTAGATTCTTAAGACATAAGTGGATAAGCTCATGATTTGGTTTGGTGTCAATGTATCTTTTGATTTGGGATTTCCACTGAACGTAGTTACCAAGTCATAACATTGGAGGGCAATCTTTACTACCAACTTCCATGATGGCATTGTGAAGAGCACTTGATGTTTTAGTTTGCAAATTGTTGTTGGTATTAGACATTTTGATGTTGTTGTAAATGGATATTAGATCTTAAGTTGATGTAGTGATTGTAATTGTGGTTTGTAGAAATTCTTTAATGATTAAAGGATTGACAATGTAATGATTTGATGTTTTAAGGACTAATGGTTGTTAATTTCACTTGTGAAGACTAACGGTGAAATGAAGTTGAACTTTTAAGGATTAACGGTTGATAGAATTCTTATTAAGGACGAATGATGAAATAAGTTTGAGTTGGAGGGACTAAAATGGTAACTGTAGATTAGGGCTTGCAATTTTGAATGATATTCTTTCCTTCCTAAAGTCAAACCGCCTCTTGAATTTGTGTTATCCAAACTACGATATTAATGTTGCTCAAACAACGGCGTTTTAACTCGGTCAAATCGCCTAATGAAATCTGATCAAACTGCATAGAGAATGAATCAAATCGCTTTAAGAACAATGATCAAATCGCTTATAGAACTGTTATCAAATTGAGAAATTGATATGATCAAATCTCTTAAGAAAAGGAGCTCAAATTGCTTGAGGAGATGTTCAAATCTCCTTGTCAAACCGCTTGATATTGGAGGATCAAACATCGTAAACTTGGAGTTTAAATGGCATGATGATATGGTATATTAAATCGTTGTGTCCCTTGGTTCAAACCGCCTAAGCTAAGAGTCAAATCGCCAAAGCTATCTTGTCAAACCGCTTGGTTCACCAGTCAAATCGCTGAGCTTAAAGTATCAAATCGTTAGCTTCTAAACTCAAATCGAAGGCATCATACGTCAAACCACATGATCTTCATACATCAAATCGTGATTTTCAAAAAATAAGCCCAGAAAAGTTTATCGAAATAAGCTGCTTTTTAGCACGAATAAACTACAAACATAAACCTTAATTACATATGACATGTTTTAAGCTAAAAAGTACAATATTTTGTGTTTTTTGAAGGTTTTAAACTTAAAAATGAAAATAAGCTACAACTATAAGCCGACACAAATAAGCTATTTAAAACTACTTTTAATCTAACAAATACGTTTACTTAAGAGCTAGAATGATTTGACAGTAAGATTAACAAAGCTTTTTAACCAAACTATTCCTAAAAAATATAAGCCGATTCAAAATAAGCCATAATAAGCCCTCATTAAGCCTTATCATAAGCTATTAAACCACAAAAAACTATCATAACAATCCCATGGCTCTGGTACCACATGTTGTCCTACTTTAATTCCTATCACAACCTAGATCTAACCAAATCTTAGAGAGAGAGAGAATAAGAGAGAGAGAGAGAGGGTTTTAGAGAGAGAAAGCTAAAGAGAAGGAAGAGTGGTATGTTTATCAAATGAAAGAAATGATAACCAACACCCTCCTAACAAGCTAGGAGGGTGGTATTTATAGTCTAAGGCTATGGATGGCTCGTGGGCTTTCTTTACTTGGGTCGGGGTTGGCTTAGTGTGGGCTTAAAGCCCAAAACGAGGACAATATTAGATTACAATTCAAGCCCGTTAAACCCGGCTAGACTATTATAAACTAAGACTATTAATGATTAAGATAACCGATTACATTCTTGTTTGACTTTAATATTTTTAAGGCTAACAGATTTTCTATTTGTAGATGCATATGAGGTGGAAGAGCTTAAAGAGTTGTGTGCTAATGTTTGCATGATGGCTCGAATTCAACAAGCAGACTGTGATTTGAACAAAGGGTCGGTTTTATGATTTTGACTTCATCAACTAGGTATCTGATCCATCTATGACCTTCATAAATGAATTATACTTCAAAAGTGATCATGAATAAAAATATCATGATAACCAAAAATTATTAAGCCCACAATTGGTGAAGATCAAATTAATAGTGATATTATATTTGATGATCCAAATGTGGAAGTTAATGATGGACGAGTTGAAAAGGATAAAAATGATCATGATCAAAGAGATGCTGAAATTGAATCGTTGATTAAAAATGTACAAATAAAGGCTGAAAAAAACGAATGATTTCTGAGGAGGTTAAACAAAGAAATGTTTTGTTAACCAAAGAGCTTGAGAAGTATAAGGAAAGGGTTAGGGAATTTAAAAGCAAAATTGAAAATAAATTTGATTTTCTAAAAAAGTACAGTGAGGCTACTCGTCGAGAAAAGAAGCTAGAAAACAAATGCAAACTTAATTTCTTCAAGATAAAAAAAATCAAGGTTCTCAAAATTGAAAAAGAAGAGTTACAAATAAAACTTTCAAGAGAAATAAAACATTCTTTGCAACTCAAAAATGATTGTGCTTATTTGAAAACTCAGTTTAACAAAACTGAAGATAAGTATCTTGATGATATTCTTGATTTAGAAGAAAAGGTCAAAGCTAATGAAAACATGGTTGTCAAAATGAGTCACCCCCCTTGCTGCTTTTCCTGCACGAGCAAACCAACACCCCCCCCCCCGCTGGTGGTTTTCCATCCAAAACAACCCCTACGTGGTGTTAACATAATTACCAATTTACCCTTGGTAGCACCTGTTAACGAACAGCACCCCTGCGGGTGGTTCGTGACAGCGGTGGCTGTGGTGTGGAGGTGGAGTGGGGAGGCAGCGGCGGTGCGGGAGTGGTGGGGAGTACGCGTGGCGGCGCGTGGTGTTAGGGATCGAATAGATCGGGTAGCGAAGATCCTTTTTGGACTTGGCCGGAATACCCGCCGGAAAACTTTTCCGGCGGCGGCGGCGGCTGCCGGATATTGAGGGAGAGAGAGGAGGGAGATGAGTGTATAAGTATTTGTGTGTGTGTATATTTGAGAGATGGAATGAAAGAAAAATAAGTTTAATATTTATATAAAAACTTTAAAGCTAAATGTAATATTTTAATAGTTGAGGGTTTATTGTGTAACTTTTTAATAAGGTTTTTATAACTATCGGTTCGGGACTCGTTTGAGCGACTTAACGGACGATTCATATCTCGAAACTTGCGCCAATGTTTTCTAAATCATTTTTCCGATAAAAATGAGTATTTATCTGATATTATTTCATAAATATTTTTCATATCGTTTATAAAATATTCGTTATTTATTTAGTGAACTGGTTACGTCTTGTTCGCAGGAATAAAAATGGATTTCAACTCGAATATTGCGTTTTTCAAAAACGCTTTTAATTAAAATGACTAAGTATTTTTATTAAATATTTTTATTTAAATAAAATGTGGAATTAATTATAAAATTTAATTATTTTCCGCTTCTTAAATCTTGACGGGGGCTTTCAGTCACCTTCTGACTGTTTTCAGGTCTCGGGTAAAACTGAAAAGTTGTCTGGAATATCATTTCACATCAAATTGCTTTAGAGTCCGAATCATGTCATGAAAACATGATTTTTGTGGTTCGTTTTTGATAAATCAACTATGAATTTATATATATATCTTTTTTTTTGAATCAAAAATTAAGTTAAAAAGACTTTCCCTTGAGAGTATAATACTAAATTTGTTTAGTATATTTAAAATTTGTTCGAAAATTTACTAGTTTTCGCGGTAATGTTTTTATGTGACGATAAAGAATCATAAGTCAAAAAGCAAGATCGGACCGGAAAGGTCAAAGTTTAAAAATTTTTTTAAAAAACAATTTCATTTAAATTCCGATAATTGCCGGATGTTACTTGTACCTACCCCTTAAAGAAATCTCGTCCCGAGATTTAATTTTTGTGTTAACCGATTGTGTGACCAAGAAAAATTTAAGATTTAATAAACCAGTTCTAAACAAGACGATGATAACTTTATTCAGCAAAATTTTGATGTTTCGACAATCCTCAATATACCAAAAATTTTGGCTAAGTTTGACTAGGATATTTAATCCATCAAAATGGGTATCTCAAAAAAAATCATTACAGATCTTATGACTGATATAAACGCGTTATGAAGAAAAACCTCTTGATAACGACAGTGTCAAAGGAGAAAGTGTAGTCGCGTGGGTATGTCTATATGCAAATGTTCAAGGACAAAGTCTAGTTCCCGATATCTATAATGTTCGATGATTGATAACGGACGAGGCTAATGGATGTAAGTATCCAACTTACTCGGCAGTACCAGGATGTATCGCGACCTAAGTCTTCGTACTAGTGGCCCGAATTGAATAGTTCGACTATCTGTTTCGTCGGTAGGTGTTTATCTGGTTTAAGGAGGTTGTATTACCTATTGGATAAGGTTGTACAAGCTGGGACCGCTCTAGGGCCCAACGACAGTAACCATAACAACAATATCCCTAACAATGGTGATGGGGTGCAGAGAGTGAGGACGTTTCGAGAAACAATATTCCCAGAATAAAGTTTAATGAAGAGCTTATGCGATAGACGGAGGATTATGGTACACAGTCGTTGGTTTGATGAATCAGCTCCATTAGCTCAAGTGTGTAACAAGTCTGTTAGTTCCACGAACAGTTCATGATCGCAAGAATTGGCAACGGCAAAAGTAATAACTTAAGTATGTGATAAGGTAGCTCCAAGTGAGGCCTTAAGATTCTGCTGAGTAGCAACCACGATAGTGTCTCTGACCTTTTACGGATTCTGTTGATTTCGATTTCAGGTACATTCTCGTGTATATCGGATACATTAAGCCCCAGACTCATTTATATTTCTTGTTTACATAAAGAAGCGTACCAAATTTATTGTAAGTCAGAAATGATAACTTATGGGTCGGTGCTTTAAAATTTATTTATTTAAATGAAAGGGTCTATTCCTTTCAACTAATAGATTATAATTCATCCTACTTAATTATTCCGATGCAATACGGTACCTCTCATAACCTTCAGTGGTTGACATGACGATGCATGTGTTCTACTGACGTATGGACGAGTGTTCCAAACTCGTCTTTGGAATCTAGGAGTAAAAACTGCCAGGCGAGGTCAACATAGAGTTCAAGATAATTAATGAGTACTTGGTTAGAGTAAATAAGGTAAAGATCTCTATGGACGATTCAGCATAGCGATTATCATATCAATCTTCCTATTACAAGTCCCGCCCATACAAGACTGGTAATACTTAGATTCATACATAATCCCATGTAAACATACGGTGACGGGCTATGTTAATATTAGCAATTATGATATCAATCTTCCTATTACAAGTCCCGCTTACAAGACTTGTAATACTTGATTCATACATAATTCTGTAAACATAAATTATGAGGTCTTCGTGTAATACAATATAGTATAAAGCTATGCAGAAAAATCTATCCTTGAGGACCATTGTTTTAACCCAATGTCTGAGAACAAATGAGGCCCATTGTGCAAACTTCACAATGTCTACGAAGTAAGATGCGGACCATTGTAATATCTCACAATGTTGAGGTATAATTGAGACCATGAGCAATCGGCAATGTCTTAAGAAATGCTTGGTATTTAGTATAAATAACTCTTATATAAATAAACGTGCGATATACGCAAAAGATGTAAGCATATATATTACATATATGTATGTCACATAAGCACTTAATGCATCACGTAATGTAAGCACATAAGCAGTAGTGTGTATGCACTTTGAAAATGTTTGATGTGATGCAATGTTTGTGAAAACGGTTATAGTCTAGGGTAAAATATGAACCTGTTCTCTATAGACCGTGGCTTGATTACCAATTGTAACACCCCTAAAAAATGGTCGCAGGGAAATATGTTCAGGGGCGTTACTTCATAATACAAACCGCACAAGATACAAGAGAACGACCTCTAAATGTGTCGTTTGAAAAGTTATCTCGTTGATTTTCTTGAAATTGATATAACATTTGTCCCATAATGCATCCACAATGAAAACTGATAAACATTACAAATCGAGATTTGATTCATTTGAATATAGGTAGAAATCCATAATGAAATTCGTATATTAGTTCCATTGCACAATCATGTAAGCAAGCTCTAATTCACGCTGAGAAAAACCTGCTTAAAAGTGTCAACATTAAGTTGGTGCGTTCATAGAGTTTTGTAAGTATAAATGTAAATGTTGGAATCCAAAGATTTAAAAAGTATGTATGATTATTTCAATCCTTATAATAATCGCCAAAAGTGTAAGAGTAAATGTAGAACCAAAAGAGTTTAGTGTTTATTGCTTCGCCGCAATATAATGAAAAGTGTTCAAAAATTAGTTGTTAACAAGTAGTATGGACAGTGCGATCGTTATTTTCCAGAAGTATGGGTTTACTATAAAAATACAGTACCACATAAATATATCTACTGTGGCACTAAGCTCATGACACGAAGCGCGACATATATGTAGGCATTTAATGAATACAAAAGGTGCCCGTGTAGATGTTCAATCCGTAAACATCCCAAATGGTTTCCGACATGTATGCATTCGTTGTTTCCAGTTCAGTCGAAATAGTGAGAGCGGTTACTCACACGTACATGGATGTCAATCCCAAATAGATCTATTTATAACTCGCGCTTCTCAACCGGTCCTCGGTCAAGAATTTAAAGGTTCATGATTAATGGGAAATGGTGGGGTATGTTATTAGGCAAACACATAAACAGGAGTGATAACGAAAACACTTGTGTCCAATAAAAATTTATGTTGTATTCGTAAATAGCTTTGAGTACTTAATCCATAAGTAGGAAAAGGTGTGATATAATCAAGAATCGAGTTCGTTAATGAGTATGTAAACAAGTTGTTTCTTTAGCATGTATTCTTCCCTCGGAGATTCGTAAAGTATATGTAAAAGCAAGTGACAGTGGGGTTATAAACTCACAGCGATGATGACAGAACACTTGGCGAATAGGCTATTTATACTGCCCAACAGGACGGAAAAAATGAAGTGGCTCGATCAAGAAGTCACAACTAATCCTAACGGCTAAGTCCTACTAGCCTAGGATAATGCGTTTGGGTTTCCTTATGAATTGTTATGTCAACGTAACACATTGATAAAAAGATTTAGATTTAAAGTTGTAATATCTTGGTGGTTGGTTAAATAAATTAATTAAAATATACGCAAAGTGTGTAATATATATTCTTTATATATTACATATGAAAAATAAACCTTATATAATTCATACCGTGAATTATATAACAAGACAATCATCCCAACTATTAATGGAAAAGTATATAATGTTTTGCAAGTATTATATAATAAGTGGGTGTAAATAATTAACCCAATTAGGTGACACCAATTTAGTTATAATAGACTTGGAATAAAAGTGACAATTGGTCTTAACGTTTATGAATTTAAACAACCGTTGTTTAAACAGTTTGTAACCATAATTCATATTTCGTTGCTTCGACGATGTGTCTAAAAACAGTTGCCCATGTATAAATATCGTTTTCGTTTCGTTTATCGGTTATTTGTATAATACAAATTACTATATCTTGAAATATAACTTAGTCCCTTTGATTGGTTTCTAAATTAATAGAAGCAAACATTACTAAATATAAAAATTTATATAAATTATATAAATTTAACCATGAAATTTTCCGTTTATATACCGTTTCCCATATATATGCAATCTAATGTTTTTCCCACTTAACAACGAAATCAATATTTAACTTCGCGAGGTTTTTAATATCTACTAAACTAAAACCAGGTATAATTATCGATTTATTTATCATTAACCACCAATTTAGTTCCACTTTATGATTTATAAATCTTGTTAAAATTTTATATCTATAAAATTTTAAGATATATTTATTGTTAATTCATTTTAATCCAAACACACCCTTTTGGTAAACCTGCTCACCCAAACGCTCCCTTCGTGCTTCCTATTATACCAAACAGCCCTTATGGCTGCTAATATCAACCAAACACACCCCTTGTGCTCTTTTGTCAATCCAAACAGCCCTTACGGCTGTTAACCCAAACCAAACACGCCTTTACGGCTGTTATACTGCAAAACAAACACCCCTAGCTGTTACTCCACGAAAACCAACGCATCCCACACCCTCGGCTGACCCGGACAGCCAAACGCACCCGCTGCGTTGGCTGCCATAAACCCCTGACAAACCAAACACTCCCGCTGCGGTGCAAAACCAAACGCACCCGCTGCGATGTAACAACCAAACGCACCCGCACTCGGTGGCTGACCACCCGAAACAACCACCCTTGTGGTGTTATCACAAACGTGCACCCCCTGGCTTGACCCGCAACCTCATGCTCCCCATGGTGCAAACCCAAAACCACGACAAACACACCCATTCCGGGTGGGGGCTGTCACAGCCATATGCACCCTATTCGGGTGGCTGACCCGATGCCGGACGCACCCTTGCGGTGCCAAACTCGGACCCAAACGCACCCTTTGTGGGTGTTGATATCATACCCAACCCGAACATACCCCCCCTTACGGCTTTCCTGCCACCGAGCAAACAAACACCCCCCCCCCCCCGATGGTGGTTTTCCACCGAAACCAACACTCTCACGTGGTGTTAACATAATACCAACGTACCCTTGGTAGCACCTGTTAAACCGAACGCACCCCTGCGGGTGGTTCGTGACAGCAGTGGCTGTGGTGTGGAGGTAGAGTAGGGAGGCAGCGACGGTGGGTGAGTGGTGGGGAGTACGCGTGGCGGCGCGTGGTGTTAGGGATCGAATAGATCGGGTAGCGAAGATCCTCTTTGGACTTAGCCGGAATACCCGCCGGAAAACTTTTCCGGCAGCGGCGGCATGATGGCCGGCGGCGGCGGCCGGATATTGAGGGAGAGAGAGGAGGGAGATGATGAGAGTATAAGTATTTGTGTGTGTGTATATTTGAGAGATGGAATGAAAAGAAATAGTTTTATTATTTATAGAAACTTTTAAACTAAATGTATAGTTTAATAGTTGAGGGTTTTATTGTGTTAACTTTTTAATAAGGTTTATATAACTATCGGTTCGGGACTCGTTTGACGACTGTCAACGGCCGATTCATATCTCGAACCTTGCGCCAATGTTTTTTATAAATCATTTTTCCGATAAAATGGAGTATTTATTTGATATTATTTCATAAATATTTTTCATATCATTTATAAAATATTCGTTATTTATTTAGTGAACTGGTTACGTCTTGTTCAGAATAAAAATGGATTTCAACTCGAATATTCGCGTTTTCAAAAACGCTTTTAATTAAAATGCTAAGTATTTTATTAAATATTTTTATTTAATAAAACGTGATATTTAAATATAATTTAAATATTTTCGCTCTAATCTTGCAGGGGCATTTCAGTGCACCTTCTGATGTTTTCAGGTACGGGTTAAACTGAAAAGTGGTCTGGAAATTCAGTTCACATCAATTGCCTTTAGAGTCCGAATCATGAAAACATGATTTTTGTGGTTCGTTTTTGATAAATCAACTATGAATTTATATATAGATCTTTTTTTTTTCGAATCAAATAAGTTAAAAATAACTTTCTCATGAGAGATGTACTAATAAATATGATTTATTATTTAAAATTTGTTATGAAAATTTTACCAGTTACGCGGTAATCGTTTTTATGTAACGATAAAAGAGCATAAGTCAAAAAGTAAAATCGGACCTGAAAGGTCAAATTTTAAAATAGTCATTAAAATATTTCCCAAAATTGCAGGATGTGACATAACCGTTTTCAACATGCATACACAAAAGGGTTTGCACGGGTTCATACATAGTGCATACATTTATTGATACACTAGTTGTTGCATTAGTTGGTTAGACTAGATGCATTCTTGATTGATATACATGTTATTATACAAATGTATATTACTATAAGGGTCTTATATTAAATACTAATATAAGCTATTTTGGATTTTCAGATACAGTCATGTCAGATTCAGATGAATCAGGGGTCACACACACGGAGATATCAGTCCGTTTGAGGACTTATTCAGACGTTGGATTCACAGGAGTGTTGGGACCTGAGCACGAGGGATTGCCCTGGATGCTAGATGACCCGTATGTGCAGGTCGCCTTACAGGCCTCGCCATCACCAGACTACATACCTGGCCCCGAGGAGCCACAGTCACCACCCCTACCAGCTTTTATCACAGAGCCGGTATATCTTGAGTATATGCCGCAGGAGGACGAGGTGTTTCTGGCTGAGGAACAGCCACTGCATGCTGCTGCCTTACCCACTGCTCAGTCACCAAATTATGTTCCGGAGTCCGATCCTGAGGCGGACCCAGAGGAGGATGACGACGAGGACCCTGAGGAGGATCATGTCGATTATCCTGCTGACGGAGGAGATGAAAACGATGATGAGGATGAGGGGGGGGCCCCCCCCGTCTTGATGATGATGGGATGAGGAGGTTGATATTGAGCCGAGTCGAGGAGGAGGAGCCCAGTCTGCGACTCTGCTGGTTGTTCTTACCAGCTGACCTGATCAGGCCCCATCTGCGAGGAGCAGTGCCATTTCGGGAACGATGAGTCCGAGGCAGAGGTTGCCAGATTCTCGTTATATCTACTCCCCATCTTCATCGCTCTCCCCTATGGTCATCACCACTTCCAGATGACCTTCTACCACATACTAACCGCAGATTCTTACCACCATACCAGTATCATCATGAGTCTTGTTATCTCCTCACCACTACTAGTCTATTCGTCGTTGGGTTATTCAAGTGTATGATCGGCTGAGAGCCGAGGCCGCATCTACTTCCCATTCACTACCATTACCACCACCCATCATACTCTCCCACACCAGACCAGCTGCACCATCATCAGGGACACCACCTTGATTTATCTCTATTGACGTAGTAGAGGACAGACCCAAGGTTACCTTACCACCTCGAAAGAGGTTAGGTATCGCTCTTGGTCCTACATACGAGGTCGGAGAGAGCTCATCTGCTGCTGCTGCTGCTAGACCGGCTAGAGGTCTTAGGGTAGACTATGGTTTTGTAGCTACTATGGATAGGGAGATCAGGCGTGATCCAGAGAGAGATGTTAGATATGGGATCACCGACTCGTGGGATGAGATAGTTGAGGCCATGCAGGGGACACTAGTAGTTACCGATGTGGCAGAGTTTAGCCAGAGGATGACAGAGTTTGAGACTAGGGTTAGGCGGGACACAGATGAGGTTTATACTAGGTTGGATGATGAGCAGACTGGGCGACAGCTATTGGCTGGTCGGCTCAACATGTTGTTTAGGGATAGGCGTACACATGCACGTACTGCTCGACTCATGGAGACGGAGGCTAGGATGTCTAGAGAGGCTTAGGGACGATCTATGGATGCGAGTGATCTTGCGCGTGCAGAGGTTATGTCGCTACGTACCACAGTGTTAGCTCAGCAGTTAGAGATTAGAGAGTTACAGTCAGCAGACCGTAGGAGACAGACGGTGATTACAGAGATGCTGACAGCAGACCATAAGAGGCAGGTATAGCTTACTAAGGCACTAAAGCTAGTGAAGAGACTACAGACTCAGATGGCAGAGTTACAGAGACAGCAGGGACCCGCTAAGGGTTCTGCACAGCCAGAGCTACCGGAGGAGGCTGGTAGCAGTTCCTAGATTCTGTTATGGCTAGTTATTTTGTACAGCCTACTAAGTATTACGGGTAACTCCTGGCTAGTATGGCTTTAGGATGTATATATTCTTTTATCTTGTAACCTAATCATTGTGATCATTTTGTATCTGAACCAATCATGTATGTTTTCCAATTATATATGGAATGGTGGTATTATTGTCATGGTCTGATATTCAAAATTTGTTGTGAATGAATGTCGATTTGGTTATATCTTTGTTGATTACAATTCAGTTGTATATTTCACTGTGTGATGTGATCTCACTTTACTTATTGTGCATATGTCATGTCATGGTTATGATTTTACGAAATCTAACGGGTATTATATTTTCTTGTGATTTGAAGAAAATGGCACCAAAGAGAAGGACCACGAGGTTAAACCCAGAAACAAACCGGCGTAACAGCGCCACCATAACACTGTCATAATGCCCCAACTTCAGGCAATGATTGACCAAGGCGTTACTGCCGTTTTGGCAGCATGTGATGCGAACACGAATGGCGTCGACATCCACAATTCAGGAACAGGTGCTAGGAGAAACGAGCGAGCCACTCGTGAGTGCACTTATCCAGACTTCACATGAAAAGCATTTATGTTTGCGCTAAGCTCATGACACCGAAGCTCAATTTAAAAGGAAGCATATTATATGCCAAATAAGAATTACTTTTCCCTAAAGGTATCTGACCAAGATCACCTAGTGAAATCTGACATTGTTATATATCCGTTTATCGGGAGCCTGTGGGTTATGTGAGCGCTACTCACCGGATAGGGATAATTAGTCCCAAATAGATCTATTTATAACACTCACGCTTACTTAACCAGTCAGTCGGTCAAGAAATTAACGGTTCATGATAGTTCGGGCATTAATGGTCTATTCGCTACTTAGGCAACACGTAATCAGGAACGTGGGGCTATGAACTCACACTTAGTAGAGATAAAATGATTAAATCACCGCACAGTTAAAAATATGATTATGGAAAATTAGCCGTGCGACCTATATAATAACGTGTCTCTCAAGAAACACGGAAAGTATGCCAGAATTAGATCAATAGGTTCATCACCATAAGTCATCATGTGGTTTTGCTTTTGTTTGTTAACAATCATGACGAATTAAATTCATTATTATAGTTTTTCGTTAGTTTCAGGTGTTTAACCCAAAAATTACTATTTTAGTTAATTTTCTATTTTTGGAAATTTTTTAGTTTCAAAACGTTAATACCGTCCCCTATATTTATTAAGTTTCCATATTTTCAAAACGCACTAACTAACCTTAATCACTTAACTACTATGTCCGTTCCGCTAAATTTTACCAAACTTACTATTTTTAGTAACTTTAACGCTTTTCCTAAAATATGAAAACGACGTTTAAGATGATACTAACTTCCAAATATATATGGTGTTTACTATATGTTTCGCTAGTGTTTAGAAAGTCAAAAAATATCCGAAAATTGTCCGTGAAAAACCATTTTACTATTCAATCCCAAAGCAACTATTCTTCGGTTTTGCGAAAAATGTTTCAAGTTTATTTGGTATAGCTTGGGTGTTTTATAGTCCAATTTTAATGTGCGATATATGAAAAACTATCTATTCGAAACGAGCTACCAAAAAGAAACTACCTTTACGCCTAATGAAAACATTTTTTTTAGTGTCAACAAAACCTCAAAACAATTTTGATCAGCAACATCATTTTTCACAAACGCTTCCAAAAATAAACACCAAACTTCACAATAGTGCTTAATCTAGTCTAATCTCCATTCACAACTAAACCATAACAAAACCACACCTAAGATTAACCTAATCCCTTCATTTCTATTGTTGCAACTCTCATTCAACTCTCATCTCACCAAGAACATAATATTGAACTAGTGAAACAAAGTAGCATTATTATTTATAAAATCTTGTTTTTATAATCTTTCAAAAATTAAAACACAACATGAGGATGTATGGATCTGGAACATATGCGAAAGAACATAAGCAAATCATAAGAAAAGATTCAAGACACTTACAAGAATGAAAAACAAGTAGAGAAATCACAAGATTTATACCCCAAAATAATAGATCTATAAAACCCAACAACAAATCTTGAAACCCTAATTTAGATCTTGAGGAAAAACCCTTGAATCAAAGATCCAATATTTCAAACCACCTTAGAAAACCTAAGAAATGAACTTGGTATACTTGGATTATACAAGAAATCAAAGATATGGAAACCCTAATTAAGGGTGTGTGTGCTGTGAGCTTCAAAGATAAACGTAATGTATAAAAGTCAAAAATAATGATCGGAAAAGTTTAAAATATTGACCTGAAATTTTTTGGGGTGTGACATTCTTCCCTCGTTAAAAGAGCTTTGTCCTCAAAGCTCGACGTGGGTTCAGGATTAACGAAAAGGTGAGGGTACTTTTTCTTCATTTGATCTTCACGCTCCCAAGTAAACTCGGGCCCTCGTATCGAATTCCAACGGACCTTCACGATTGGAATACGGCTTTGCTTTAGCCGTTTAACTTCTCGATCATATTTATGAAACTGGTTCTTCAATGAAATTAAGCTTGTCATCCATTTGGATCTCATCCAACGGAATAGCTAGTGGTTCGTCTATGAAAAACTTCTTCAAATTTGAAACATGAAAAGTGTTATGAACTCGGCTCAACTGCTCTGGGTGTTCTAGTCGATAAGCAAGTGTTCCCACTTTAGCAAGAATCTTGAAAGGTCTAATATAGCGAGGGTTCAGCTCCCCCTGTTTGCCGAAATGTATCACCCCTTTCCACGATGACACTTTCAACATAACCTTATCTCCAACCTTAAATTCTAGTGGCTTACGTCTCCTGTCGGCGTAGCTCTTCTGTCTATCTCGTGCAACTTGAATACACTTCTTGATCTGAATGATCTTCTCAGTTGTTTCATGAACAATTTTCGGACCAGTGAGCTGAGCGTCTCCAACCTCAGCCCAATAAATAGGTGATCTACATTTTCGGCCGTAAAGAGCTTCAAACGATGCAGCTTTGATACTCGTATGATAATTGTTGTTATAAGAAAACTCCACCAAAGGTAGGTGTCTATCCCAACCTTCCCAAAATCAATCACACAAGCACGTAGCATGTCCTCCAAGGTTTGGATGGTTCTCTCACGCTGACCATCACGTAAGCCGTACTCATATCCAATTGATACCTAAGGCTTCGTTCAGTGATTTCCAGAAATAAGATGTAAACTTACTGTCTCGATAAAAAATAATCGAAATCGGCACATCATGTCTTGAGACTACTTCCTTCAAGTATTGTCTCGTCAACTTCTCCATTGAGTATGTTTCCTTCATTGGTAATAAATGAGCCGACTTTGTGAGTCGGTCAACAATTACCCAAATTGTATCTTGACCAGACGATGTCTTTGGCAACTTAGTAACAAAATCCATAGTAATGTTCTCCCACTTCCATATTGGGATCACAGGTTGAACTAACAAACCGGATGGTTTTTGGTATTCGGCCTTGACTTTGGCACATGTCGAACATCTACTGACGTAGGTGGCAAATCGCAGCCCTTCAGGATTCGGCCACCAATAGAGTTTCTTTAAATCTTTGTACATCTTGTCTGATCCAGGATGGATTGAATATTTTGACTTATGCGATTTTTGCATAATCAACTCTCTTAAGTTACCAAAACAGGGTATCCAACTTCAATTCCTCAAACATAACGTTCCATCAGCACGATGCTCTAGCTTCTTAATCATACAGCCTAAATCTTCGGTTCCATAATTCTCTTCCTTTCTTGCCTCAACCCGAGCGTTTAAAATTTGCACAGGAAGGTTCAGACCAATTGTCAAAACTAAAGCTCGAACTCGTAGTGGCTCATTCCGTTCCTTTCGTTAAGGCATCTGCCACCACGTTGCTTTTTCCGGGTGATGATAACGAATCTCGCAAAGTCGTTAGTCGATCAACAGCTGCTAACCATCTTCGTTGTCTATGTTCACTCTTTCTTATGATCTTTGAATATGTTGCTACTCTGTTTATCAGTGAACACAAAATCGTATTTTGTGTCCTGTACAAAACTAATGTCTCCATATTTTGAGAAAACACACTACAAGCTCTAAGCTCTTAAGATATGTGTAGTTGTATTCTTTCTCATGAAACCATTAAGTTTGGCGTGACGCGATGGCTATGACCTTCTCCCTTGCTCAAAACTGTGCCCAATCTTTAGAGAAGCATCATAGTAAACCACGAAGTTTTCACTACCTTCGGGTAAAGCCAAAATTGGTGCACTACACAATTTCTGCTTCAACAGTTGAAATACAGATTCTGCCTTTTCACTCCAATTAAACTTCACGTTCTTTTGAGTCAGCTTCATCATAGGCTTGGCAATTTTTGAGAAACCTTCGATAAATTGTCGCTAATAGCCAGCAAGACCTAGAATATTAAAAAAAAAAAAAAATTTTTGACGAATCTCTGTCAGTAGTCTTGGAATGCCAATCCTTGTTGATAATCTTAGCTGGGTCTCATGTGAATGCCTTCGTATCAACACGTGACAGAAATTATACCTTCGACAACCAAAATTCACACTTCGAAAACTTGACGTACAATTCTTCCTTCTTAAGAAATTCCAAAATTAACTTAAGGTATTCTGCGTGCTCTTCTTCGCTCTTGGAGTAGATTAAGATGTCATCAATAAAAACGACCACGAATTTATCTAAGTACGGTTTGCACACCCGATTCATCAGATCCATGAATACCGCCAATGCGTTGGTCAATCCAAACGGCATCACTTAAAACTCATAGTGACCGTAGTGTGTCCTAAACGCCGTCTTTGGGATGTTTTCCTCCCGAACTCTGAGTTGGTGTAAACAGATCTTAGGTCGATCTTAGAGTAGACTCTTGACCCTTGCAACTGATCAAACAAGTCATCGATTCTTGGAAGTGGATATCGATTCTTCACAGTCAGCTTATTCAGTTCATTGTAATCGATACACATCCGAAAAGATCCATCTTTCTTTTTGACAAACAAGACCGGGGCTCCCCAGGGTGTGGAACTCGGTCTTATAAATCCTTTGTTAGAAAGTTCTTGTAGCTGAGTAGACAATTCTTGTAGTTCTGACGGTGCTAATCTATACGGGGTACGTGCCACAGGTGCAGCACCAGGGACCAAGTCGATTTGGAATTCAACTTGTCGTGTAGGCGGTAATCCAAGCAAGTCTTCTGGAAAGACTTTCGGAAAGTCCTGTATAGTCGGCACGTCCTCAAGTCGCTTTACCTTCGACTTCTCTTCGGTTTCCTTCTTCGTAACTTGTGCTAGAAAAATTGGGCAACCTCTCTTAATATATTTCTGAGTCTCTATAGTTGCACGATATATTGCTCACTTCAACTTTCTCCTTTGCGTCTTTATCACCTTGAAAGATCAAAACTTCATCTCCATAGGGGAATTCGCAATTATCTCTTCTCGTCATTAAAGTTACCGCATGATGGTTCGTAACCAATCCATTGCCGATGATGACGTCACAAAACTAAAATGTTCCTCTGGCATGTAGGTCAATATGAATGGTGATGAACCTAACAATCCTAACGTACAGCCTCTAAGTATGGTATTAGTTTCAGAAATTCTCTCGTCAGCTAATTCGACAGCATAGCTAACGTCTAAAGTATCGGGGGTTATATCAAGTAAAGTACTAAAGTTGCGGACACAAAACTAATCGATCGTACGCCCGATCAAATATCATAGATGATAATGGTTATTTGAGAGAATGTAGCCTTGACGACGTTTGAATCGGGGTTAGCTTCTCCTCCACCCATTACATATGCTTTTCCTCTTGCTTTACCAACACCATTCTTGTTTCCAGCCTTATTTCCACGATTTTGATCTTTCAGCTTTGGGCAATCACTCCTGTAGTGTCCTTGACTTCCACACTCAAAACAAGTTAAAACTCTTAGGTTCACTATTTGACCCCTCTGAGTAGAGTAGTGAATTTGTGACCTTCACAATCGGGTTAATGCCCACCTGGTTACACTTCCCAAATTCTGATTGTGCAAGCCTTCATATGAAGCTAGTATACTTGTACAGAGAGGCAATTGTCCAGTATTATGGTTTTCTCTCTTGTTGCCAGCTCGTATGGGTTTCGCCCATTCTGACCTCGTAACATTTAAGCTATTGACATGGTGGTTGCTACCTGTTACACGGTTGTCTTTCTGATTGACCTCCAATCTTGTTTTGTTCTCAACATTCTTCACAACATATCCCTTTAACTTTTGATCTATTAAGTTGTTAGCAATTCAAACGGCATCTTGAAGTTTTGTAGGTTCAGCAGCAATTACATTCCCTTGGATGTTATCGGGGAGTCCTCCAATGAATTTCTCAACCCGATCCTCCTCCTCGGGGACCATCTTGGTGCACATCATAGTCAACTCTTGAAATCTCTGAGTATAAGCAGCCAAATCATTGTTCTTCACAGTCAGGTTCCACAGCTCAGATTCTATCTTTTGGATTTCATTTATTGGGTAGTACACTTCTTCCATTAGCTTCATGAGCTCTCTCCATGACATGGCAAATACAACATTAGTTCCAATAGTCCTCTTATGTGAGTTCCACCAAGTTAGGGCACTGTTTAACAGTGTGCAAGTAGCATACTTGACTTGGTATTTCTCTGGATAATTGCTGATATGGAAAACTGTTTCCATCTTCTCAAACCACCTTATCAACCCGACAACTCCTTCCCATCCTTGATGTTGATGTAGGTTGGACACTTCATGAAAGTATGGTAGGTTCCATTCTCGAGCAATAGGCCTAGCATCCCTATTATTCTCATTTGGATTTCCATTTCCACCATTTCCACCATTTCCATTCCTACCATTTCCAACTCCACCATTTCTGTTATCGCCGTCGCTACCATTTTGGCTTTGATTTTCAGCCTCAAGAGCATTTGCGGCACGGGTCGCCTCGTAAGCAGCCAACGCTTCCTCCACTCGTTGGTTAACAAGTTCTTTGATTGCCTCTGGGGTCATACCAGAACGAGTGATAGTCATGTTCTACAGCACAAGACATAACACACGGTGAGATTCGATACGAGATATAGCCATTATAAATGGTAAATAAGATTTATATAGGAAAGATACAATATAACATGTTTTGCCAGAATAAGTAAATAACAATAAAGATGAATATGCGAGAGAATCAAAACAAGCTTTTCATATCATATATAAAAGCATTTGTCGGTTACATTCAACTCATAAAAGGGAACTTGATTTACGCTAAAACTACTAACAATTGCGTCTATTATCAGACTACAGTCCATACACAACATCATAGACGAAAACCTAAACGCCTCACAGCGAATGTCTCCAATCTCCTAAATCGCATCCTGTCATAGTAGCAGAACCTACGAATCTGCCTAAGCTGACTCTCCATAGATCTCACATGTCGCCGAAACCTATCAGCTCTCGCTCTCTCCATTATCATGGTGCCTCAAAGACTCACGTTGATCCTCTTCAAGGACGCAACCTACTCAAGTAAACTAGCTCTCTCTCCACCAACAATCAAACTCTGAATCTAACTCTTCTGTCCCATCTATTGTCTCTATCCTCCGAAGTGTTATCTCTATAACTTGATCATAAATATCTTGCAAACCTCCTCAACCATCTCTAAATGCTCTACTGCATCTGGGGCATAAGCATTTGACATCAGGGATATCCAAATCCATACAGCCTAGATCCTCTACAACTCATAGTACCTCTATCATTGGACTCAACCTCGTCTCTCTACCGCAGTCTGCTACACAATCCTATCATCAACCTCTATATCAATCCGTGCATCAACCTAGCATCACATCCCTATTCTACTACAACTCAAACAGCCGTAGATCAGCATTAATGTCTATAACACATCCATATCAATATCCTCAATACCGCTGGCGAAACAGAATCCCTAAACCTCTTGCGAGGTAGAACAAGATCAGCACGAGAAGGAACTAAAGCTCTCGTAACATGGATAGATGAAGTCACAGTAGCAGCAGAGGACCTGCATCTCTTGTGAGATGGTCTAGTAGATGACTCGAAAGAAGAATCCTCCGCTGCTGACTCAGATTTCGTCGGTGGATACATAGTAGATAATGGGGCAGACCTCCAATGGAGATAGGCCTCGTTACACCATGGAGTCCTAGCAAGTGATCGATGAACAAATCTCTGTGGTTTAGATGTATCAGCATCGGTGGTGTCTGGTGGTGTATGTTCGGATAAGAAATGATCTGAAGTTGAATAACTGATGATGATTCTGGAAGTAAAATGTATCCAAGTGATGTGATGTGTACCTAAATGCTTAAACGATGAGAAGGTTTAAAGATACTAACCGAATTCCTTGCGTTATAACACCGTATTTTAGGGTCATTAGACGCGTCAATAAAAATTCACTTGCATCTTTAGTATGTACGCGTTTGCTTTTAATCGTAATCGTTAAGTTAAATCGCGTAAGCTTAAAATTATCGTTCAATGTAAACGGGCATCAAACAATAATGTGTTACATCTAGAAAGTGTTTTAGTAATTATTATTGAAGTTAATTATTAAACTTTGTTCATTATTTTATTGGTTACGTAAATTTTTAGTTTCGCGATTAAAATTAAGTTTAGGGCATACCGAAATCATCAAAATAAATCTAGCATTCAACGATACTTATTTTTACATTCAACACTCAAAGTTTTGTTAAACTTTACCCAAGTTAATATTATTAGTCACTTTGTACATAAGAAAAATAAAACAAGACTTATACATTTCAAGTTATACCTTTATAACTAAAAAAAACTACAACTTGTAACTTGTAAATGATACAAGATATTTGTTAAATATCAAAAATACAACATATACTCCCTCCCCCTATCCCACGGCAACAACAACAATTAGGAGAACAGAACACACACGCTTCTTCCACATGGTCTTGCTACAACTTCAAAACATTAAAACCTAAACTAGTCTTGACATATTTTCCTTAAAGACTCAAAATGTTTTATGACTTTCTTATGACCATTTGACTAGTCAAGAGAATACATATGGAATGCAAGTATCATAAGAACACACACATATTCATTTCCTTGGTGAAAAATCAAAAACTCTCTCCCTTTGTCACTCATATAAGCCCACGGCAAACAAACCCCCCTTAAATAATTTATACAACCTATTTTACAACATTTACACACCTTCATGCATCATATCTAAGATACCTCCAAGTGTTTTAAAGGTTTGATTAAACCTTTACAAGTATTGAAACAAGAAAAAGGAAGATTAGGGTTTCTAGTTGGATTAGGGTTTTGAAAGCTTGTAAGCTTTGGTTTTTCATCTAAACAAGGGTTTAGATATTGTGGTCTACTACCTTACATCATCACAAGGTTATCTAAAAACTCTAATCACTTTACATTTATCATTTTATGTGTATATATGTTCTATATAGTAAAATCACCAATTAGGATACTCTTGAACATGTGAAATGAGTTTCTACTTGTGATTATGATTTTGAACACTTTTACATATGTTATGTAGTTGATAATATCATGATATAATGGGATTATAAGTATTGTATCATGTTTGTTAAAGCATAAAAAGTGTATATATAAACTAGTGATTAAAAGTTACTTAAGAAAGTTTAAGATTAAAGCTTGTTAAGGACTTGATTATTTTGGACTCATGGAACCATATGGAACTTATGGATTTATATGTATGGCATATGATATAAAAGGTTGTGGAAAACTTGTGGTATTTTATTAGGTTAAAAAGTATATAAAAACAAGTGTATATAATTAGTTATATAAAGGACATAAAAGGGCTGTTTGGTTTCGAATTCCAAACAGTGGGGATTACATTTTTATAAAATAATACGTCTCATGACGATTCCGGGCATATAAGGAACTTGAAAAACCGATTTATAACGAAAAAGATACGTAGTTTACGAGTTTTACGATAATAACCGGAGTTATAAAAGAATTTTTATAAAAACTTGTTATAAAAGTTCTACAAACAGAAGGTTTTTTTTTATTAAATCACACATATTTTTAGGATTCCAAAACAATAAGAAACGTAAATTTTCAATTAAAAACGAAGAAGTTATGAATTGCGCGAGTTTATATACTTAAAATGTATAAAAATACTTTTATCAAAATACTTTATAAGTTTAGATTCATCTCAGGAACATTTGTTTTTGTAAACCTCATAAATAAATAGACTTTCAATTACGAGATCGTGCTCGGAAAGAATTACTAACACGGAGCTAACGAATAATACGGCATTTACGATAATAAAGTTTTTTAAAAAGTAATTTTTATAAACTATGAACAGTAAAATTTACTATTCATCAGCAGACCCAAATTGTTTTAAATGGTGATAATTTTGATTTACACTTTCAATTACATAAGACGTGTCGAAGGACTTGCTAAAATGGGTTTTAAAAGAATAAGTTATTAACATTTACGGGTTTTACGTTCACTAATTTTATAGTAAAATTTATAAATGATTTATGAACAGTTAAAGTTATTGTTCATAAGTGGACTCAAAACCTAAAAAATGTCATATTTTTGATACATCGTCTTATTACGAAAGCTTGTGGACATAAGAAACGCAAAGAAACTGGAGTTGAATCGTTTTGAAACGTTATGTCATTTTTTACGACAAAGTATATTTATAAGCGTTTTACTTATAAATATGATTTCACTAAAACAATTAGATGGTGATTAGCTATATAGAATTATGCATGGTAGTAGTTACCCAATGTGATTAGTACTTATACGACCTATATTGGATTAGGTTGCACTCGATCATTACCGTGACGCATTATTTGTGATACACTTGATATTCGCTCACTCAAGGTGAGTTCATAGCCCCACGTTTTACATGATTTTGTTTTATAAGTTTTTGGGGTGAGAAACATGCACTGTTTTATAATTGGTTCAAGTGGATAAGTTTTTCATATGTATTACGTTGTTTCATAGTAGCGATAACCCAGTTGAGCCATTATCATGAAATACTGCCGTTACTGGATTGTAGATCGCGCGAATGTTATGAATAGATCTATTGGGCATTGTCATCCCTCGTTTGAGTGATTAGTATCTCTGGGCCAAACAAACGTTATACCATCACAATGTCAAACATACGATTTGCGGGTTAGATACATTCATCCACGGCAATGTAGGCCATTTATATGGTATCATTTATGGTCAGAGGCTTCTGGTGTCATGAGCTTGGGGCAAACGTAATTAAATTTATTTGATGCTCTGCTCTGTTGCATTATCATACACTTGGGAAATCTTGTGTCTTACAATATACGATTTATCAAACCTATGAATTCACTAACATTATTGTTGACGTTTTAAAGCAATGTTTTTCAGGAGGTTAATAAGCACGAGGTGCAAGGGATACATTGGTGGTTTTGATTTGGATATCATGCATTAAAGATTTTGTCGCATTACATTTTGTATATCTGTTATGGGCTAGAAATCTTTGTATTTTGAACGAGTGAACAAGTGAAGCTTCGGGCTTATGTAACAAATACTTTGTTAAATCCAATGTATCGGTTTTAAACGACTTTTTGGTCGTTCTATATATATCTTGTGTTATTGATTATTTTCTATAGGAAAAGTAAACACGCCACCGGACTCTTATTTCGCTGGTGACCCATTTGGGGGTGTTACAGATTGGTTTCAAGAGCAAGTCTATAAAGAAACAGGTCAAATGCTTTTGCTGGACTATAAACCCATTTTCAAATTGCATTCATTACAAAGGGTGGTTTTGCACCGGCTACATACACTACATACATAGTTGTTGCATTGTTGTTGAACTAGAATGCATTCATGATTTAATTATTACATGTTATGATAATTAAATGTTATTACTAAAGGTTTATATTAATACTAATATAAGCTATTTTGGATTTTCAGATCAGATACAGTCTTGTCTTGATTCAGATGAATCAGGGGCTCACACACAACAGAGGATATCCAGTCCGTTTGAGGACTTATCAGACATTGGATCACCAGGAGTTGTTGGACCTGAGCACGAGGGACTGCCCTGGATGCTAGATGACCCGTATGTGCAAGTCGCCTTACAGGGTAACCCCGCCATCACCATACTTACATTACCTGGCCCGAGGAGCCACTGTCACACCGCCTACCGACTTTGTCCAGAGCTGGTATATACCGAGTATTTGGCCGCCAGGAGGAGGACAGTGTTTCTGGCTGAGGAGCAGCCACTGCCTACTGCTGCCTCACCCACTGCTCAGTCACCAGATTATGTTTTGGAGTCCAATCCTGAGGAGGATCCGAAGGAGGATGACGACGAGGACCCTGAGGAGGATCCTCTCGATTATCCTGCCGACGGAGGACATGACAGCGATGACGAGGATGAGTCATCAAAGGATGATGAGGATGATGATGTTGACATCGAGGCCAATGATGATGAGGAGGAGGAGCACCCAACTCCTGCTGACTCCACAACTGTTGATTTACCAGCTGCTTATCAGGCCCCATCTTCGGAGGAGACAGAGCCGTTCGAGACTGACGAGTCTGCGGCCACACCACCACCACACCCTGCATATCGCGTTACAACTAGGATTTCTATTCCAGCTCTAGTACCTACACCAGTTTGGTTCGGAATGCAGAGGTGTGCAGACTTCTCGTCTCTATATCTAACATCCACCATCATCACGTCTCCATGGTCATCACCACTTCCCCAGATACCTTCACCACCGCTACCTCAGATTCCCTCACCACCACTACCAGTATCATCACCAATACCTATGTTATCTACATCACCACCTGCTAGTCCTATTTGTCCGTTAGGATATCGAGCTGCTATGATCTGACTGAGAGCCAAGGCCGCATCTACTTCCTATTCACTACCATTACCACCACCCATCATACTCTCCCACACCATACCAGATGCACCATCATCAGGGACACCACCTTTGCATTTACTCTCTACTGACTATAGAGAGGACAGACCCGAGGTTACCTTACCACCTCGAAAGAGGTTAGGTATCACTCTTGGTCCTGGATACGAGATCGAAGAGAGCTCGTCTGCTGCTGCTGCTGCTAGACTGGCTCGAGGTCTCAAGGCAGACTATGGTTTTGTTGCCACCATGGATAGGGAGATCAGGCATGATCTAGAGAGAGATGTTGGATATGGGATTGCAAGAGAGATAGAAGAAACCCTATTCTTTTTGTTAGGGTATTGATATCATGTGGCTGTCACATGATTTGCTGGTTATAAACCGTATATATGGGGGGACTCATGTTTGGGGTTTGTAGCTTTGGGGTACTTTAGGTACATATCGGTGCCGAGTGCTCTTGGAAGTAGGATTTATGCTATGTCGTGCGTGAATCCTTATTACAGCCGTTATCTTTTATGATGGGCTGTTTTTTTGCCATGGTATACTCATCTCACTCTTATATTTTGATGAAGACCTATGGCTTTATGTTATAATGCAGCTGGTCGTAACACTTTTGGTGTTATTCCTATCCTCTATGAATGTTCTAAAGTCGTTGTCTAGTCATGGATGGTGCATGGTTTCTGTTTGGTTAATCGCTGCTTATGGAGCTGATGTGGGCTTGATATCTTGTCATGTTTACATCGGCGTAGGAACTTTTGTTTCTATTGAGGTGGTGTGTTTCTTTATTGATCATAGTAACACCATGTCTCTCTCCTGTAGCTGGTAGTGTATGGAGCCGCAACCTAGTCGTGTTTTGGATGCATAAAGATGTTGTTTTGGACAACACATGTCTTTCTACTATGGTTTAGCTATATGAGGGATTAGAAGTAACGTACAAGTTGGAAACAAGCATATCATTCATTATCTTTTTGTATTCTTGTTTTTATTTCCAGCTTCATTTAGTAGTCATAAGAGTGGCATGTCACTCTTGTGTTAGTTGTTGCACAACGTTTTTGTGTGCATTGTTTTTGCCCATGTAACGGTCTGAGATGTTAGGACGTCACCTACATCCGTTGTACTTCAATGCCTTTTTGGTGTAATATATTTTACCGGGGTATGAATTCCCTTTTACCCAAAAAAAATGTCATGGTTATGATTTTATGAAATCTAACGGGTATTATATTCTCTTGTGATTTGAAGAAAATGGCACCAAAGAGAAGGACCACGAGGTTAAACCCAGAAACAACACCGGCCGCAACAGCTGCCACCACTACCACTATCACTAATGCCCAACTTCAGGCAATGATTGACCAAGGCGTTACTGCCGTTTTGGCATCACGTGATGCAAACACGAATGGCGTCTACAGCCATAATTCAAGAACATGTGCTAGGAGAAACAAGCGAGCCACTCGTGAGTGCACTTACCCATACTTCATGAAGTGCCAACCTCTAAATTTTAAAGGCACAGAAGGAGTTGTCAAATTGAATCAATGGATTGAGAAAATGGAAACTGTGTTCCGCATAAGCAACTATTCTATGGAAAACCAAATCAAGTTCTCCACTTGTACTCTTCTGGGAAATGCTCTAACATGGTGGAACTCCCACGTTAGGACTGTTGGTAATGACATTGCTTATGCAATGACCTAGACTGAACTGAAGAAGAAAATGACTGACAAGTACTGCCTAAGGACCGAGATTAAGAAACTCGAAGTCGAACTGTGGGAATTGAAAGTGAAAGGTACCGATGTGATAGGGTACAACCAACGTTTTTAGGAACTGGCACTGCTGTGTGGTAGAATGTTTCCTGAAGAATCTGACAAGATTGAGAAATATGTCGGTGGCTTACCCGACATGATCCACGGAAGTGTAGTAGCATCCAAGCCTAAGACAATGCAAGAGGCAACTGAAATGGCAATCGAAGTGATGGATAAGAGAATCCGCACTTTTGCTGACCGTCAGACAGAGAACAAGAGAAAGCAAGATAATAACCAACAACCACAACAACAACACCAAAACAAGAGGCAGAACACCGGCAGGGCTTATGCTGCAGGGACTGTTGAGAAGAAACAATATGGGGGATCTAAACCCCTATGCTCAAAATGCAATTATCACCACGATGGTCTGTGTGCTCCCAAATGCCACAAATGCAACAAAGTTGGTCATTTTGCCCGTGACTGTAGGAGTACGGCAAGTGCCAACAATTCCACCATAGATCTAAGGGGTGATCAAGGCCTCCATAGCTAAGTGTGGAGTTCAGGGACATTTTAAGAGGGAATGTCCAAAGCTGAAGAACAACAACAACCGGGGTAACCAAGTTGGAGGTGGCAATGCTCCAGCCAAGGTGTATGCGGTAGGGCATGCAGGGACAAACCCAGACTCCAACGTCGTGACGGGTACGTTCCTTCTAAACAACCGCTATGCCTCTGTCTTATTTGATACTGGTGCCGATAGAAGTTTTGTATCCACTACATTTAGCTCCCAAATTGATATCACACCAACTGCATTAGATCAATATTATAACGTTGAACTAGCTGACAGGAGAATAATTGGGTTGAACACTATCCTTAGGGGTTGTACATTAAATATCCTGAACCACCCATTCAACATAGACTTAATCATATCAGATTTTGGATGTGCAGGCTTAACATCTACACGGGCACATTGTTTGCATGAATTTGCATACGTACAATTGTTTGTAGGTCAGGTCATGAGTCTTTGGGCTATCGTTAATTACATTATGTGATTTTGTATGTGTTACATTATTTCACACATTGAAATGAAATAAACATTATCTTTCAAACGACTCATATAGAGGTCGTTCTTTATCTATCTTGTGCTTATGTATTATGAAATAATTCCACCGGTTACCATTCTGTTGCGACATATTTTGGGGGTGTTACAGATTGGTATCTAGAGCCAAGGTTATAGAGAACTAGGTTGCATATTCTTACTAGATATAACACCGTTTTAATAAATATTTGCATCACATAAAACTTTTCATAGCATATACACTATTTGATTAAAATACTTGCTCACATGAGATATATATACGTGTTACCTTATTCTTGCTTATATTTCTACACTTGCCTTATATATTATACTTATATAAACCTTTTGATTGTCACAGTAATCATGTCGTCATCTTCGTCTTTATCTTACGTCACTATTACGTACACCTAGATATCCAGCGACGATGATGTACCATTATGGGGTATTCCTTTGACGGATGCTTACGAGTCTGATCCTAAGGCACCTGAGGCCGCTTCACAGTCTCCAAACCAGGCACCACTTTCACTGGCTAATGCTCCGGTGTATCCAGAGTACCTTGCACCATCTGATGATGACCTAGAGCAGATGAGGCTCCGCATTACAGCATTGATTTCAACTACTGCTTCTCTTACCGGATACTCGTGCGGACTCGAGCATTTGAGGAGGATTTGAGGGGACCAGAGAGGAAGCCTCTGTGGAAGAGGAGAGGAGTCTCAGTTTTCGATTCCCCCCAAACTGGAATAACATTGAACACCTACATCTGGAGGTAGGTGTTAGGTCGAGGTCCTTCTACACCACATCACCCATCTCACTCACCATATCATCCTCTATCCAGATGGATTCCGGTTAGGGCACGGATGTTATCCGACCTCAGACCTTACCATCATCATGATTGCATGGTTGAAGTTGGTTAGCTGCACTTATTACCTCATTACAACCACCCACCATTACAACAACATCACCAATATACCTTTATCTTTCATTACCAAGGATACCATCCCACATTACTAGATCCATCACATACCTGCAGAGATATCATTCCTGAGGCTGACATGCCGCCTCGGAAGAGAGCTAGATTTGCTCAATTCAGAAGGTTCAAGTTGGAGAGAGTTCAGCAGGCCCTTGCTGCTAGAAACCTATGTCTATTTGCTCGAGGTTGACTATGGATTTGGTGACTGCTTGGAGGGGTCAAATGGGGGGTGGGGGGGGGGGGGGAACTGGGGGGGGATCTTGCCACCAGTCATAGACATGATAGTCACGAGTTTTATTAGCGTCACCAGGACGCCCAGGATGACAGAGTTTTACTACAAGCTTGTGTATCATCTCTTGAGAGGCAGAGACGATATCATCGTACTGTGACTATTTTTGCAGAGCAGGAGGCCACGTACGCTCGACAGGCTTAGACTCACGCCATGGATTGTATTCGTGGGTTGTAGGCTGAGATCAGAGTATTGCAGTAACAGAGGCGAGATGATGCTGACAGGTTGACCAGGCACATATAGCGTGACAGAGCCAGGGAGATGTAGAGACCGTAGTGATGTTTTGCTGTTGAGTGTGGTACTATTTATTTATCAGGTTTTACATTTATATTTTGCCGACTATACCTAAAACAACACTACCGAGCAGTATACCCGATCAGATGAAGCTTCGTTGGTAAGTAGGGAGTCGACCACTAAGAGCGAGAGCGTTAATCTTTTAGTTCTATCAATATTTTGGTTAACTAAATTAATGTCAATTTTAAACTATGGTATAATTTCTAATCTATGTTTTTTAAACCTATGCCTAAATCTAAGTTCTTATCGGAGATAAAGGGGGTTTCTCAGTCTGAGAGACTGGAAGTTTGGTGGTGGACATAAATCAAATTTAAAACTCTATTACACGGCAAGCAGAATAATCAAAAGATGAAGAGCGTCTAGTAATTTAAGAAAATTGTATTAACTATGGGGTTAATCTAATTAAACGATCGGGTTTGTTTATTTTAGTGTAATGAGTGCTTTTTCGAGGTTGGCATATCATTCTAAAATTTAGGCGGGGTACTTCTTCTAAATACTAGACATGTAGAATTTGTCACAATTTAAATACATCGCATAAAGCAACCTATTTGTTGATTTTAATCTTCTTTAGGAGATTAATAATGGTGAATCTTATTAAACACTAGTCATGGAGGACTTTACACACTTACTGCTTAGTGTTACTGTCGATTCTTTACCAAAGGAAGAAGAACGTTAATCATAGGTCCCTGCTAGAAAATTATTCTTTATAGCGATTGGTAAAGTAGGTCAAGATTTGTGATCTTAAATATTATAGATATATAAACTGGGATATGGAAGAGCATCCCGCATCTTAGCTAGCTAGATATATTTGCATCCTAGATCTGTTAAATGATGGGTTCGCATACTTCAGACATAAACAAGATGAATTTATAATACATAATAAATCAACAATCATTGATAAATTTAAGCAAACAATTAGGGAAACAAACAAAACATTTTAATCCTTCATATAAACTGGATAATACCCAAAGGGTATTAGCCTCTTAACCATTTGTATAATACAGAATATAATCAATCAACTAAGGTAAACTAAACCAAGTTAAACGAAATGATACCAAAAATAGAATGAATATTAGAGTATAGGATATTACAAGGTGTTTCCTATGGAATTAGAAGCTTTGCTTGACCTCTTCTGCTCTTCTTGTCTTCTGCAAATCGACTTTTGTGGTTAGGTGTTAGGATAAATCTTCATGAGTCTTAATACTGCCAACAGTACATATATGCCGTTAGCTTAAGGCCAGTACAAAGTTAGTATGCCAGTGTTAATTAATACTTACTAGTAGAAAAGAGTTAATATGCTGATCGGTCAATGCAGCTGATGGAGATAAGGATGCATGGAGATTAATTCGGAATGTTTAAATTTGAATTGTAATTGATCCTAAAAGATAGGCTGTTATTTTTGTAAAGGACTTCTTATGTTCTATAAAAGGAGATCTAAGTTTAGATATAACATTATACCTTTTCATGTGCTAGAATTACATTAGAGAGAAATTTGGAATAGCTTCTAGGTTTGTAACCCCAAGTACTTCAAGAGTACTGTATTATTTTACTATATTGAATGCAGTGTTGGTTGTTTCATTGTTTGCTTTTGATCGTTACTATTATTATTTAAACTTCTCCAGAAGTATCAAAGTGTAGATTCCGCACCACTTTGTTATACATACAAAGTCTCAATCTTTGTTATTTTGGATTTTCCATGTAACAAACCTTTACTTCATAAAAAATTGATCAAGGTGGGTATCAACAGTGGTATCAGAGCAGCGTGCTTGAGAAGAAATTTGATCTAGGACAATGGAGTTAAGAAAATTTCGAATAATCGTTGGCAAAGCTTCCCATGCTCAAAATAGGTGAGTCTGGATGGGAAATCAGAATCAAGCAGTACTTTCAGATCAAAAGCTTATGCTATTATGGGGATAGGTAATAGAAATGAAATTCTTGGGTACTATTCTGTTATCAAACACAAGAATTGGTCCATCAACAGATTGGAGTATGAACTGTGCCTTTATACTGAAGAAAAGATTTCAAGAAAGCATGATGTTCCAAAGCAGAAGTTTCTCCTAATGGCACTCCCATTTGAAACATCAACTTACCTTTAACCAGTATGTTGATGCTCAATCTATGTTTGTTGCTATTAAAGATAGATTTGGAGGAAATGAAGCAACTAAGAGGACTCAAAAGGCCTTATTGAAGCAACAGTATGAAAATTTCAATGCTTCAAGTTCAGAATCTCTTGATTCAATCTTTAATAGGCTTCAAAAGCTTGTTAGTAGGTTGGCAATTTTGGGTGTAGTTATCCTCTGAAGATCTTAAATGTTAAATTATTGAGGTAGTTTCCCTTCTGAGTGGGATATATGTGGTAGTCTGGATGAACAAACCCGACTTTGATACTATGGGTTTCGATGATTTGTACAACAATTTTAAAATTGTTGAAAAAAAGGTTAAGAAATCTACTGCTGATAATAATGATGATAAGAACTTGGCATTTCTAACTCCTTAGTCAAAACGCAGTACTATTAAAATTATACTGTTAACACTGGAGTTAGTACTGGCACCACCAATGTTAATACTGCTAGTACTGAAACTAGTACTGCTAGTTTTAGTGATGCCACAGTTTATGCCTTTTTGTCTTCACAACCACAAGGGTCTCAACTATGATTGATTGGAAGAAATGGATTAAAGTGGAATATGCATGCTATGATGAGGGCAAGAAAGTTCTATCAGAGAACTGGAAGGAAGATCATCATTGATGGAAGTAGTACTGCTGGATATGATAAATCAAAAGTCGAATGTTTTCAATGTATAATATGAGACATTTTGCAAGAAGAATGTTAGAGCTCCAAGAAGTAAAGACACAGAAATTGGAAATCAAGGAAGATCATCAAAGCAGTTTTAGTAGGATTGAAGGGATGTTCTGAAAAGGCAAATGTGTGCTATTGTTGGTGTGGATTTGATTGAGTGACATGGCAGAGGATGAAATTCAAGCAAACATGGTCTCTGGCAATTCGCAGTTTTCTGAGGTGATCAAATGATAAATCTTGTTATAAAATCTTGTTTGTAAACTTGTGAAGCTCTAAAGAAAACAAGTATGATGATTTAATTGTTTAAATGAGATGCATATGGTTTTAACGAAGCTAATATTAAGAAGGTTATAATTTTAGAAGCTAACAAGTAGTTAAATATAAAGAATTATGATGTCCTTTTTTCCTGAGGGAAAATTGCTTTGCTTAAAAGAAGTGTAGGCACAAAGAATATCTATGGGATTGCTTAAAAACTAAATTGCAAAAGGTAGGAAGTAAAAGGAAGGCGATTTGATTTTAAGATTTGCAAAGTTTGAAATAAATACATCAAAAGACTTAGAGATTCTGTTAGCAAGTAGGTAACTGACAAAGAGCAAAAGGGATTTGGCTTACAATGCTGTTCCTTACCTCATCTTTGGATTCTAATGACAAAACCATCTAGACTATCTTATTAGGTCTTGCAGGAATTCAAACAACATGAGGTAATGAAATGGTTACTAGGATTAAGTTTAAGCGATTACTTGTTTGTGATAGAGAGTCAGATATACTAAGGAAGAATTACTGATTGACTCTTTAAACAACAACAAAACTGATTCTAGCTTAGTTAGTCTCCTTAAGGTAGACAAAGATTGGAAAGAATAAATTTTTCTATCACTCGTAATATGTTAGGGAAGAAGAACCATAAAAAGTAGGGTGAATAATGATGCTCCTATTATTGAGATTGTGGTGTCAGAGGCTGATGGAGAAGTGAGCTATTCATAAGGTATGAAAAGAGAAACCCGCTAAACCTACTGTTACTTAAGACAGAGTCATTTAAACCTGAAAAACAAATTAGAAGGTCAATTAGGTATGTAGAGATGTACAGGTCACAGGGACCTAGAGGGAACCAAAGGAATTGGAATGGTCAAAAATCCAATCAATTAGGACGTAACTTTGTTTTTAAAAACAAGGCATGTTTTATCTGTGGTAGTTTTGATCACATTCAATACAGTTGTCCTAATTCTTACAAACATATGGTTCCAAGAGCAGTCTTAATGAAGATTGGCCTAAAAAATCTTGTTATAATGGCAAAGCTTGTTAATACTGTTTAGGTTTGTTAACACTGCCAGTCTTTTGTATGCTAGGTCATTTAATAATGTTAGGCCTTTTTATACTGCTACCCAAATCAACAGTTCTTTGTGCTAGACCAAATGAAACATTTCATAATAAGCACAATCAATGTTCAAAGGCCTTTTACAAGAGTAATCATTAACAAAAAGGTTAATAATCAAAATATTAATACTGGGAGACCAAAAAACTGGTAATAACTGTTGGCCAAATGTTAATACATATCAGGGACCAGGTGATTTAATGCTGTTAACGGCTCATTATGTTGGTTTGGAGACCTATCAAACCCAATGGTCATCACTTGTCTTTATAATATAATTTACATTGATGCACGAGCGGCAGAGATCAAGTCATTAATGGCTTGGGTCACCTAAAGATACTTAACTTCATATGTTTAAATGGTGCAGAGCAACTCAAGCTAAATGATAAAGGATTTGTTGATAGTGGATGCTCAAGGCACATGTCTGGAAACATAGCCCATCTTTCAGATTTCAAAGACTTTAATGGAGGGTATGTTATTTTTATTGGAAAAGCAAGGAGACAAGCTAAGGTGGTTCTTTCAGATAATGAAGCCTTTAAAGATGATTCTTCCAAACAGGGGGTGCGAGGTATTGATTAAAGAGGTTCAAGGAAAAAGCAAGTTTGACACTAATACTATTCATTTAAGAAGTGATTCCAACTACAAGGCATTCAAAGTCAAGAGGGCATGTGAGAAAGCAAGTGATGAAGTTAGTACTGTGGAGCAAAGAAAGGTACGGCTAAGTGAAGAATTGAGAAGTTCCAACAGTTTGTACTGATGAGGGTAAAAACTTAGGTACTGCTGGAGGAACTTATTACCTATACAAGAAGGAGTGCGAGGAACGGTCAAAGACAAGTTAAGGGAAAAGCATATGATAGGAGGAAGAGCCTAAGAAGAAATCTAAGAAGGACCTTGAACAAGAAAGGTTAAGTTATGCTGAAGCAATCAGACTTGAAGCGCAATATGAATGAGACAAAGAGCTCAAAAAATGCTAGAGATGAAGAGAAGAGATTTGCTAGACTGTGGGTGAAGAAGAAAGGAAAAGAGCTTTGGATGAAGCTAAGTCAACTAGAAGATTGAAGGAATGATCCCTTCCAGGTCATCAGAGTATCATTCTCTAAAATGAGCCAAAGACAATTGCCCAAGCATAGAAGAAATATGATCAATATTTTGAAGAATCAGGGAATTCAGATTAGAGACTTCAAGGGCATGTCTTACAATGAACAATAGGCCAATCTTTGAAAAGATTTTTTGGGATTTTAATCAAAATCATGAGCCTATGGATGCAGAGATTGAAAGTGGAACGCAAAACGTATCTTCTAAAAAATCTCCTGAGATAGTCTCCTGACAAGAAGAAGTCTGCTATAAAGTATGGAAAAGAATATGACATGACTAAAGAAATGGAGCAAAGAGGAGAAATAAGTCCATTATTAGAAAAAAGCAGTGGAAGAGACAAAAGATGGAGGAAAGATGCTGAGAAGGAAGAAAATCAAAGGATTATTAGACATCTTAACCAAGAGAAGAAAGTGCTATAGAGGTTAAATCTATATCTACTAAAGTTTTCCAATTGTGGATTGGAAGACTTATGTTTTGACAGCGACTTTCATGTATTATAGTTATTCAGAGGAGATGGTATTCAAGAATTCTAAGATATTGAGTGAGATGCTGGATAGATTTTGGATTAAGATGGATGTAGAAGAAAAATATTCAGATTAGTCAAGAATAATGTATAGTGCTTCAAGACCAGAAGTAATGATCTGACTGCTTTGGGGGGATTTACTCCACTTTGTTTGAGCTGTTGAAGAGATGAGATTTGAAAGATCAAACATGAAGACTACTTGTTAAGCTTTTATATGTTTTAGTGGTAAATCTTTTGTTAATGGAAAATGGATTGGCAATTCATATGTTGACAGAGGAGAAGTATCCTTTAAGCCAAGAGATGTTGACAAAGATGTTAAGTAGAAAATTAGAGGTAGATCATGAGAGTTCATAAGCATTTAAACTCCTCAGGTTTATAAGATCTCAAGTGCAAAAGTGACAGAAATGTTTGAAAGAATCATTAGCAGAGGAAGAAGATTTTTTTAAAGAAAATTGATGATTTAAAGGACAATCACAAGTTTAGGGGAGGATTGTTAGGATAAATCTTCATGAGACTTTAATATGCTACAGTACTAAGGATGTTAGTATGCCTTGCTACAATTTTGTAACTGCTAGTGTTAATTAATACTGCTAGTAGAAAAGAGTTAGTACTGTTGATGGTCAAAGCTGCTGGATTAGAGATAAGGATGCATGGAGATTAATTCGGAATGTTTAAATTTGAATTGTAACTGATCCTAAAAGATAGGCTGTTATCTTTGTAAAGGACTTCTTGTGTTCTATAAAAGGAGATCCTAAGTTTTAGAATAAAATATACTTTTCATGTGCTAGAAATACTTAGAGAGAAAATTTGTAATAGCTTCAAGGTTTGTAACCCCAGTACTTCAAGAGTACTCGTATTATTTAAATAATATTGAAGCAGTGTGTTTTGTGTTCATTGTTTGTTTTGATCGTTACTATTCCATTAATAAATTCTAGAGTTATCAAAGTAGATTCCGCATACACTTTGATATAACATACAAGTTAATCTTTGTTATTTTGGATTTTCCAAGGTACAAACCCTTTACTTCATGAAGAACTCGATCAAGGCAATGGGTATTAAACATTAGGTATCGAAAATTGATCAAGCACAACTAAACTGTTTTAGTTTTTTCTATTGTACTAGTGTCTGGAATAGGGTCGATACGTCGTATTGGTAGAAGTCAATACGGCGTATAGAGAGTTTCTTGGAGTAGGGACCACGTTCAATATCTTCCAGAATCTTCGTATATAATATCTTTGGATACGGCGTATGATATCTTCTGGATACGGCGTATAGATCTTCGTGGTTTCTTGTGAAGTGTAGGCACATATATGCCGTATCTTCCTTGATGGATACGGCGTATAGAATGTCAGATAGTATTCTATAGATTTCTTTGTTAAGCTCAGAAAGCGTGCTTTTAGCTAATCTTCAACAAATGTACTCCATTATTACTGCAAATCTCAAATATAAACGATTAAGTACCAATTCATGACTAATTTATTAAAATGGGTAAGAAACATGGGATAAATGATGCTATAAAAGTGACATTATTTGATGTCATCAAATATCCCCCCACTTGTCCTCAAGTAGTCTTTAGAAATTTATAAAATTGTATCCCAAAGGATTTCTCTTTAAGCATTTATTCGTTCAATTACCAGTACACAACCAAACACTCACTCCGAAGTAGGAAAATAAAGCTACTCAATTACTCAACTAATCTATGTTGTTAACAATTTAACTTAATATCGCTCAATTGCTCAGTCGTGACGAGTATTCTATCATAGGCTTGGCAAGGATACACATCTCCACCACTAAAGCTAAGGAGTAACAAGTTTATAAAGGTAAACTAGGTTTTAAAAGGCTTAAAGGGTTTGATCACTCTTTCCAATCTCTACCGATACCAATATTCTAGAAAAGTTGACAAAATCACACATACACACCATAATACGATGGATGACAATTGACTGCATCTCGAAACCTTAACTCGTATAAGCTAAAAGAATAGGTCTAGTAGTCTTTACAAAATTCGTATCCTAACAGGGCGTAAAACACATTACACTCCATAACGATGGAATAGACATACACGATTGCTTTAATTCCTCACTCTGAGTCAACTATCAAGGTTAAGGCGAAGAGTGTATAGGGTATGGATCTTTTAATCCTTTTATCCAAAGTAAATAAAAACATGCGGACAAAATCACACATACTTGGCCGTACGATGGAAAACGACATATGTGATTGCTCGCATCCTTATTCGAATAAAACCTAAGGGTTAGAGATTAGGAAAGGGAAATAATTGTTGTTAATAAAAATTATACAAATCACATAGATTAAGTCCAAACAAATAAGGTACAAGTTGCTAGATACTTTTCAATGACCTTTCCAGATAAAGAAAACAAATCGTGGACTTACTCATGTTTAGTAGACCGAAACAGACTAGAAAAGGTCTTCGATCAAGAAAAATGAAACCAACCTTAGTTGGCGTTCCATAACGGTCAAATCCCAATCATCTCATACATTTACACTACTTTTACAAAAACAAGTGCGCGATATACTACCACTTTATATTAAAAACTTTACATTATTGATTTATTAATCAGTATCAACGTATATTCGATATCCTTCAAATAATTCCATCGGTTTAAGCTTTAATGAACCGACTATCTCATTAATTTCTCTTTTTTTTTTTTACATCGATTTTCTAAATTTTTTCTATTTTTTCTTAAAACATTAATGATACCTTTCGATTCAATGTAATTTACCATCTTCTACGATCAATAATATACTCTGGATAATTTCTTCCATAATTCGATGTACTCGGTGATGGTTGCACGTAAGATGTGTGATATTTATGATTTCAGTTTTAATTTTATATTTTGCCACACTTTTTACAAACAACACTTTAACGGGCAGTATACCCGGTCAGATGGGAGTTCTGGTAAGATAGGGGTCGATCACTAAGAGTGAGAACAATCATTCAATTTATTAATATTTTTGGTTATTAAATAAGTTAAATTCTATTCTACGTTTAAACTATGTTGTGGAATCGTTACGAGGGGGGGGGGGTGAATCGTTTCCATTTTAAAAACTTAAAACATTTTGTATCAATTTATCCATCAAGTTAGATGCAATATGATGAGTGTGAATAATACATCTATATTCACTAGAACATAGCATAACAGTATAAACACAATCATAATGTTAACTTCTATCCATGACACAATCATCATCTAAACAATATAAGCAACAATCAACACACATATAGATCTAATGAAATATTGTAGGCGATAAGGTAAATAAGCTTTGTTAAGTGAAAAGTAAAGACAGTGTAAAACGAAGCGATCGGTTATAGTAGTTTACGGGTCACGAAGTACCTTTCGCCCTACTCATCCCTAAGTACCCAACTCTGAGAGTTACTTCACTAAGTCAACAAGTCCTTTAGGCGGAGAAAACCGTACACGACTAAGCTTACACATGGAAAAACCGTTATCATTCAAACTTTATTGTATAGATTTTGGGTACCTCTCGTTTGTAAAAACTCTAAAGAAATAATGAATGATAACTTATTTTCATAAACGACTCTTTTTGATTTGTTTTCTATGATTATGACTGTTGTACCTTAAAGTAATACCCCAGATTAGCTTCCGCTGCTATATGTAAAAATGGGGGTGTTACACGCAATCACACCAATCTAGCACTACTTACTATGATCACCTCGATCTAGCTATACCTTCAATGATCACGACAATCTACCTATTACACACAACTACAATACACACCTTCACAATATACACAAATGATTTACAAGATATGATACAACTCACAATAACAAAAACAAAACTACAATACTTTTTGACTTGATGATAAGAAATATTCTTCTCTTGCACTTGAGGATTTAAGCTTGAATCACTTGGAAACAAAAGCTTAAGATTAAATGATCAAAGGATTATAGGTGATGTGTGGACTGATTTTAGATAGAAAAGAATGAGTGCAAAAGGTGAGAAAATCAGTGGGGAACAGTCTTATATTTATAGGAAAAACTGAGGAGCTTTTTGTTTGGTCGGCCCCTTAGCTCTATGGCCGGCCCCCTTATCACTAAGGGGGTCGCCCAAGCCAAGACGCTCCCTTTTTTGTTTTTTCTAGGGGAGGTGTTTTCTGGAACATTTCTAGCCGTTTTTAGGTAGAAAATTTGAATTCAAAATATTTGTTTTGAATAAAACATTTCTTTTAAATGTAGAAAATGTTTTGTAAAAGTTATAATTTTTTAACATTTATAAAAAATATGAGGTTGAATACAAATTCTTTTGATCATAAAATGCATTAAGCATTTATTTATTCATACTACTAATGACTTGTTTACGTTTAATTTTACATTGAGCGTTTTTACATTTTGTGAGTATCAAAACGTAGTGAGATCAAAAAATATTAATAACGTTTTTAGGCATTATTTTTATCAACATGATCAAACCCTTAAACCTTTCTAAAACTCAATTTACCTTTTGAAGACTTATTAATCCTTAGCTTTAGTGGTGGAGATGTGTATCCTTGCCAAGCCTATGATAGAATACTCATCACGACCGAGCAATTGAGTGAATTAGTTACATGTTACCACATAGATTAGTCGAGTGATTTGAGTGATTTCATATTCATATTTCATGAGGTGTTTGGTTGTGTACTAGTAATTGAACGAATAAATTGATTAAAGGAAAAATCCTTAACTACGGTTAGGATACATTTTCGTAAATTCTCTAAAGTCTACTTTAGGACAAGTAAGATTCCAGTGGGGGGATATTTGATGAAATTAATTTAACGTCACTTTTATAGCATCATTTATCCCATGTAAATTACCCATTTTATATAATTATTGCAAGAATTGATACTTAATTGCTTATATTTGTTATTTGTAGTAATTATAGAGCAGTTAGTGAAATTTATATAAAAGGCACGTATTTTGGAGCATAAACAAAGAGTTTGAGAAAGTCTACCGATCTGACAGCAAATACGCCATATTATTCTAGACCTATACGACGTATCCAAGACTTTGACGAATTAAAAGACTATTGCCTGACTTTGAATAGTACGCCGTATCCACATCAACGATATGCCGTATATAATACTTTGGTCAACAAAGAAAAACCAACTGGTTTTACCTTAATACACCGTATCCGTCAAGAAGATACAGTGTATGCGTGTCTACACTTTACAGATAACCACGAAGGATTGAAGACCTAATACGCCGTATCCAGAAGACTTAATACGTCATATCGAAGGTCAAACACTAGAAGATTCTAAAAGATATCAACTATGGTCCTTACTCCAAGAAATCCCTAATATGCCGTATCCCACATCACCCGATACGGCGTATCGATCAATTTCCAGACTCTATAAATAGAAGACCCTAAACTCAGTTTTAGGTATGCAAGTGAAACCCTAAACCACCAAGTCGACCAAGAGACGAATAAAGGAGCATAGAAGGTCAGAAAAGAGCCTCAAGATCATAGGAAAACTCTTGTAATCTTCGCACAACCAAATACGCGTTCGGTTAAGGTTTCTTTTCTTTAATCGTTCATATATGAAACCGTGTGTATTTTTACAATGACTATCGGCTGATACCCATGTTTATGAAGGTTTAATGTTTGGTTTGTTTATATCGATTGCATAATTTATCGTTTATTATTGATAATGTTTATCAATTTATACTCATTTACGTGCTTAAGTATGCGACCTATCATTCAACTGGGTCTAGTCCTACTTATTTAATGTGTTGCAACTTCGGTTATGTTTGGGCGTAGGCTAAGAGTCCAAAATAGCTCTCCATATCTGCGATTTGTATATCTAGAATCATAGGATCACAAATATTGACATATCTTTACCACTGGTTTAAGGGAATAAGTTGTTCTAGCAGGTGACCTAGTATAACATTCTGCTTCTCTTGGTAAAGACTCGGACAGTGGACTGCTAGTATATAAAGAGCCGTTAAGCAGTAAGTGGGTAAAGTTTCGATGAGCTAGGTTTTAATAAGATCATCATTATTAATATCCTAAGATAGATTTTAATCAACAAATGCTTGCTTTATGCGGATGCGTCTAATTGTGACAGAATTAGCGTGTCTAGGTTTTAGGAAGAAGTACCGCCTAAATCTAGGAATGATATGCCCTTCGAGATAATTCAATCATTGCACTAATAAAGAAACCTGCATTTTATCGGATTATTCATGGTTGATATGTTTTTTTTACATTAGTTCTTGACCGGTCCTCTATTGTTTATTTATCTTCTTGTGTGTATTTATTGCTTTACTTGTCATCAAAAACCTAGGTTAGATAACCCAAACTATGCCAGTCTCTCAGGCTAAAACCCCCTTTATCATTAACTTAGGTTTAACATAGAATAGAATAGTTTAGAACTAACTTAGATAACTAAAATACTGATAGAATTAAGAATTAACGCTCTCGCTCTTTGTGATCGACACCATACTTACCAACAAAGCTACATCTGACTGGGTACACTACCTATTAGAGTGTTGTTTTTAGATATAGTCGGCATAAAATAAATAGTAAAACTTGATAACTAAAATAACAACCTACATGACGACACATCAGTAAGGAATGGCTTAGGTTTTCTAGGGGTATCTTACTCTAAAAATGAGAGTAAACAAAAGGGTTATACGAGGGTTAACTAACCAGTGTAGATAACTAAAATACTAATAGAATTAAGAATTAACGCTCTTGCTCTTAGTGATCACACCCTACTTACCAACAAAGCTACATCTGACCGGTTACACTGCCCGTTAGAGTGTTGTTTTTAGGTATAATCGACATAAAATAAATAGTAAATTTTGATAACTAAAATAACAACCTACCAGTTTAAAAATGTCACTCCATCTATTAAAAATAGTGCTTATTATTGTGGTCTTGAATAGATATACCAAGCCAAGTTCTAAAGTTTACAACATGACCGGCACACTCATATTTTTGTGGAATTTGGGTAAATATTGGGAAACGGATAACGCTAAATTCTCACAATATCAAGGGTTATGTGTCCGGGGTCATGCAACTAATAATTTCACAAAAATATGCTAATTTTTTTTTAAATTTTGATATAAATTAGGCATATTGATTTAAAAATATGGACAAGTAAGCGTTCTAATTCTCCTTCTCTCACTTGAGATATACAACAACATCGTTGTATAAATATAACATGAAAAACATGATATTTAAAAGAATTAGAACGAGAAACTCCATTGGATTTGCTCGGTATGATCCTCCATGTTGCGTTTATGAGCAAGATTGTGTGTTGTAAATGCGTCTGAATACCAGCATGACTACAACACACATATAATTTCAAAAAATAAGCATTCCACCAAATTTATCTTTTTTTCAGAAGGTCCTGTATTAAGCGTAATAAAACAAGTGCAAATTCTATCTCCCGATATTCGTTTGGTTAGAAATCTAAAATAAAAACCTAAAACTGTACAGGAAGTCGATACGCAGTATCCATAAACCAGGATACCCCGTATTAAGACATGTAAAAAGTATCTGGATACGGGTCAGTCGTCTAATACGTTGTATTCATTTAATGAATACGTTGTATAGACTGAACTGACAATAAAGTTTTAAATGCAGGAGAATAAAGAGTGGATAATGTCCAGATAGTCAATACGCCGTATCCATTGAGGTTGGATACGCTGTATCGATAGTCTGGGAAGACAAACTCGATAAAAAAGTAAAATACATTTCGGGTTGTCTCCCGGCAAACACTTTTGTTTTCAGCTAAGTCTTTAAGTTAGACTTGTCTTCAGCTTCTTCACTTGGTACGTGAAACGAACCATCCTTCGTTCTTCTTGTTGAAGATATCTTGGTAGAGATTTAAAACGTCTTCTTCGGTTCAGATCCATATGTCATATTCATATTCCGTGATTGCGTCATATTCCTCTTCTGGCCCGAATGAATATTTAACTACCTCGAACTTCTCCGTTTTACAAGTTGGTGGTTTCATGTAGGGAAGTCCAAGTAGCTTGCACCTCATTTCCTTGGATCTCTCATCTTCTTTGTTCACATAGTAAGGAGGGTCTTTTTGAATCAAGTAGTCTTCTAAATCACCGATGTCGTCATCGTCATCCTCCATAAGCTCGTGTTTATCAAACCATCCTTGTTCCTCTTGAGTTTTACAATGATCCATAACTATTTGACAAACGTTATAGTAAGTGTTTTGATTAGAAGAGACATCGGTTTTAATGTAAGTAGTGCGCTCATAATCCTTCCATTCATCAACGGGCGAATCATGGTCCCACTTGTCGTCACTTGATTCTTCCATCACATTCATTGGTTCTTCCAAGATCCTTTTATTAATCAAAGCTTCCTCCTTTAATTCAATATCTATAATCGTATCTTGTACCATTCATAATCTTCATAGCTAATCAAATTTCCTTCATGAATAAATCCAGGTATGTCTCTAGTGTTTCAATATCTGTCATTTTTCCAATTATAAGTAGGCCATATAGCAGTCCCATTTTTGAAACGAAGTGGATTGCATTCATGATGAATTTTATCGAGAGGTTCCGTCCATACTACATCATTAGTACATGGCTTTTCATCGACCCATGGTATTTCATTGTTTCACTCATAGATCCAATCATCCTTGTACTCCTCATATGTTCTAAATCCAAGAATATCTTTTGTTAGCATGTCAACATCGATTTGAGAAAGATAGTTAAACTCCTTGAATGCTTGACATAGAGGGGTTTTGAAGCGAAATATATCATTATCAATCCTAAAGAATTGAGCTATCTCATTTTATTTAATCGAGTTATCATCTCTAGGATTAGAAAGTTCATTGTCAGTTTTCACCTCTTCATCGTCTCCTCTTTTCCAATGATCCCATAGAGCATTCTTAGTAGATTGATCCATGGTCTTATGGTTCCTAAATTTAAAAGCTAGCCAATTCTTGAGCTTAATATTAGTAGGATCCCACTTGACTTTGGTGTTATCGCCGTTAGTTTCTATCTTTATGCCAGTACGAGAAGGTGGATAAAATTTTGTATATTTTTTTCGTCATATCCACCCAAGTAGTAATCGAACCAATGGACTCATCTTCCCACCACTTTCTTGCATCTCCAGTAAAAGACAAATGAAAAACACGTACCCTAAGTTGATTATTACTTACGTTAGGTATGTTGAGCGAATCGACTATCTCGAGAAAATTTTCAATATGTTCAATTTTGTCTTTTCCATTTATTCCACTGAAAGCATTATTTTGTAATTCCAAGAGAAATCGACCTTTCAGTTCAATCCTACCTTTCTCATTTCCCGATTCATAGTTTAATCAGGTTATAGTTATGTATTCTTCCATAGTAGGTTCCCCCAACATTTCTGTTTCCTCTTCTTTAAACTGATCTCCGAGATTAGAAAATAAGTTGAATTCCGGTGAACTCAAGTAGTCAAGACTCCGTGTCCTGAAAAGCTTCCTTGATGATTAAAACACTTATTCAGGTTCTTTGTAAGGTGTAACGAGCTCTTTGGTTGAAATCCAAGTCATGCACTCCTGAAACAAAGGATAAACAATCAGTAGGATAGGCTCGGATGAGAGAAAACACAAAAAACTATAAACGAGAGAACTGAATACGAAAAAATACGATCTGCTGCTGTATCAGATGATCGATACGTCGTATTC
>BQNB010007004.1:69212-95196 GCA_026074375.1 Tanacetum coccineum | reverse complement strand
TGCTAAAATACCTCCTTAATACAATCTTTAATTGCTTAGGTGATGTACAAGATTTGGTAGATGCTACAAATCTTAAACATTTGTGTGTTGGTGCATGGTTATCCATGGCCAAGACCAAGAAAACAACCATGGTTATTAACCAATGGACAATTTGCTAGTAGGAGACCATTTGGACCATCTTTAATTACCTAGGATTAGTACTATTACTTTAAGGATCCTTAGTTTGATTTTGCTAGCTAGAAATCCACATGGGATGATTTGTTTATTGTGATAAACAAATTTTTTATTTGGCCTTTTGACTTGTACATAAAATAATTATACAAATTTGGTGTTTACGGGTTAAAAGTGAGTATTGGTTTGAGTCTAGGTAAGTCTAGGTATTTCTAGTGTATGTCCAAATGTATTTTATTGTGAAACGTAGACCTTTTACGTGACCAATAAAAATAAAATACACAAAGTACATAATTATCTTCTTAATAATAATTTGCTACTTGGTTGATGCAACCCTTAATTTATTTGACGATCGTTTACATTAATTGATTATTTCTAGTCTATGCAATTAAACTTAAAAGTAATTATTAAAAGTAAACGCGTATCGGACTAAAATAAATTGTGACGGATAATAAATGTCGTACAATGACATGAAAATGAGAAATGTTATAGTCTCCACCCGTTAAAAGAGCTTTGTCCTCAAAGCTTAAGACCTTGTAGTAGATGACGAAGCCCGGTTTGTAAAGAGATGTGGGTATTTCTTTTTGAACGAATCCTCACGTTCCCAGGTGAACTCAGGACCTCTCCTGGAATTCCAGCAAACCTTAACTAATGGTATCCCTCTCGCTTTAATCGTTGATCTCACCGTTCCATAATTTTCCACGGGCTCTTCCCACAAACTGGAGCTTATCGTCACATGAAATCCTTTCCAAACGGCATGACTAATGGTTTGTCAGCATAACATTTCTTTAGATTAGACACATAGAAGTATGGAGGAAGTTCCAGTTTGTAGGCAACCTTCCTAACCTTGGCTAACACCTTGAAAGGTCTGACATATCTCGGGTTCAACTTGCCCCGCTAACCGAATTATACAACCCCTTTCTAAGGTGAGACCTTGAGCATAACCCTATCCCCAACTTCGAACTCCCTCGGCATTCGCTTCAAATCAATGTAGCTCTTTTGTCGATCCTGAGCAACTTGAATTCTCTGCTTGATCATGACAATCTTTTATGTTGTTTCTTGGATCATTTATGGACCAGTCAGTTGTGCTTCTCCAACTTCAACCCAACACACAGGTGATCGACATTTTTGGCCATAAAGTGCCTCATAAGGTGCGGCCTTTATGCTAGCGTGATAACTGTTGTTATATGAAAATTCGGCTAATGGCAAATGCTTAACCCAACCTTTTCCAAAATCGATCACGCAAGCACGTAGCATGTCCTCGAGAGTTTGAATAGTCCTCTCGCTCTGACCATCGGTTTCTGGATGATACGCGGTGCTCATACTCAGATCTGTACCCAAAGCTTTCTGAAATGATCTCCAGAAGTTTGATGTGAACCTCCCATCACGATCACAGATGATTGAAACAGGTATTCCGTGTCTTGCTACTATCCTGTTCAGGTACAACCTTGCCAACTTGTCTAATGGATCATTCTCCCTTATTGGCAAGAAGTGAGCAGATTTTGTAAGTCGATCCACAATCACCCAGATGGTGTCAAAACCTTGTGACGACTTAGGAAGCTTGGTGATAAAATCCATCGTGATATTATCCCACTTCCACTCGGGTATTGCTGGTTGTACTAACAATCCCGATGGCCTTTGATGTTCGGCCTTGACCCTTGCACATGTCAAGCACTTGCTAACATAGGTGGCGATGTCATCTTTCATATTGGGCCACCAATATAGCTTTTTCATGTCTTGGTATATCTTTTTAGAACGGGGATGGATAGAGTACTTAGACTTATAGGATTCGTGCATAACCACGGATCTTAAGTCACCGTAGCAAGGTAATCAACTTCTGCCATTTAAACATAAGGTTCCATCGGCACGTGGTTCCAACTTTTCCTTAGGTATATCCTTTCTGATCATACCTCCTACATCTTCTCTCTCAAGGTTCTCTGGTTTCAGGGCTTCGATCTGAGCTTCTAGTATTCGTTTAGGAAGATCCAAGCCAATAGTCATAACTAAGGCTCGAACCTGCAATGGCTCTATCCGTTCCTTACGGCTCAATGCATCGGCCACTACATTTGCCTTCCTCAGGTGATAACGAATGTCACAGTCGTAATCACTTAGCAATTCTAGCCAGCGGCGTTGCCTCATGTTAAGCTCCTTTTGGTCAAGAATGTGTTGTAGACTTTTATGGTCGGTGAACACGGTGCATTTGGTCCCATATAGATAATGTCTCCATATCTTTAGAGCAAACACTACCGATCCAAGTTCTAAATCATGAGTGGTGTAGTTCTTCTCATGAATTTTTAGGTGTCGAGAAGCATAGGCAACCACCTTCTCTCTCTGCATCAATACAACACCTAAACCCTTGTGTGAAGCATCACAATACACCACAAAGTCTTCGCTTCCTTCAAGTAAAGCCAGAATTGGCGCACTGCATAACTTCTGTTTTATTAACTGAAAAGAATTTTCTTCCTTTTCTCCCCAATCAAATTTGATTCCTTTCTGAGTAAGCTTCGTCATTGATTTGGCAATCTTTGAAAATCCTTCAATAAACCTTCGATAGTAACCAGCAAGACCCAAAAATTGGCGGATCTCCGTCGGTGTCTGCCCAATCTTTGATAGACTCTATCTTAGCTGGATCCACATGAATACCTCTACTATCAATGACGTGGCCGAGAAATTGTACCTTCGGAATCCAAAATTCACATTTTGAAAACTTGGCATACAACTTCTCCTTCTTAAGCAATTCTAAAATCGCCTTAAGATGTTCTTCGTGCTCTTTCTTGTCCTTTGAATAAATAAGTATGTCATCAATGAAGACAATTACGAACTTATCCAAGAAGGTCTTGCACACTCGGTTCATAAGGACCATGAATATCGTAGGTGCGTTTGTTAGTCCGAATGACATAACTTGAAACTCGTAATGACCATACTGAGTTCGAAATGTCGTCTTTGAAATGTCTTGCTCTCATACTCTAGGCTAGTGATAACCCGATCTCAAGTCTATCTTGGAGTAAATGCTGGATCCTTAGAGTTGATCGAATAAATTGTTGATCCTCGGGAGTGGATAACGATTCTTCACTGTCAGCTTATTTAACTCACGGTAGTCAATGCACATCCTAAATGACCCATCCTTCTGTCGATCACTGGAAGTGGGATAACGATTCTTTCACTGGTCAGTTGTTTAAAACTCATGAGTAGTTGATGGCAACATCGAACGGGACCCATCCTTCTTTTTGACAAATAAGACCGGGGCTCCCCAAGGTGAGGAACTAGGCCTTATAAATCCCTTGTCAGAAAGTTCTTGTAATTGTTCTGAATATTCCTTATTTTGGTAGGAGCCATCGATACTGGTGCTCGAGCCTACGGGTGCGCTCTCCTGGGAACTTAGAGTCGATGTTGGAATCAACTGGGTTATCGAGATGTCGAGGAAGATCACTGGCAAGTCTGTTGGATATTGACTTCAGGAAAATCTCTGACGATTGGTACGTCCTTTATCTGTTTTCTTTCCGACTTGTCCTCCTCTTTCTTGGGCGGATATGTCTGTGCAAAAATTGGACCTGGCATCTTTTGGCCATGACTCTGAGCTTTTGAAAACATGGAGATAACTGTCAACGAGATTCTCTCCCATTTGCCACTTTCGTTGCACAAAAAATCAAGTTTCATTCCGTAGGGAATTTTGAACATGTTTCCTCAATCGAACATGATCACGGGTGACATTTCTTACCAATCCATACCGATCAATGACATCGAAACTACCCAGTTCTACGGGCATTCGAGATCTATGTTGAACGGTATGGTCTGAAGAAAATTTAAGTGCCAACCTTCGTATAATAGTGTCTATCCTGACTAATTTCCATCAGCTAAATTCGACCTATAAACAATTTTTCTTGTAATGGAAGTTGGGGCGATGTTTATCAGAAGGAATTAAATGCCAGTGGTATAAGCTTCTTCGGCACCAGTGTCGATAGATAAGATGCATAGTGTGTAAACATCATATTTAGGGTCATTTTAATGACTCATTCATTCATTTTGCAATTTTGTACGATTTCTTCTTTCTTTTTCGTACTCGCGTTTTCGCTTAATTTTAAGTGCTTAGTTAAATCGCGTGAACTAAAATCAACAAGACCAGCGTTAAAACGGAAACCAAACAAATTTAAAGTTTATGGTCAAGCCATCATTTATATTATTTTTTCCAAAAGTAAGAGAATTGACTTTTTATATTTATCTTTTGTTTGGTTACGTAAAGTGTTAACGTTTCGCGATAAAATTGCGTTTAGGCACTCACAGCGAACACAAAAAATTTTCTACGCTTCAAACAAATACCCACTTTTTATACCTTTAAATCATAAAAATAGTTACTCAAATATATCATATATATCCCTATCTATGCCGAATTTTATGGGTCAATTGGCTACAAAAAAGAAATACTAGAAAACTCTTTCATTTGGTCAAAACAACAACTCCTTATTCTTTAATGTACCCCATACTTTATTCACTTCCCTAGCCATACTTGTAGCTTACTTTGACTATAAGCCCATCCCAAGACCAAAAGGACCTCCCTTTCACCTTACTTAGTCCTTTTGACTAGTGATTGTTACTTCTTTATATACATGTATACATAAGAGATATAAGCTCATTATACATAAAAACCACCTTTAACTAGAAAATAAGCAAACCCTCCCTTTTGCTCTCTATTACTCCGGCACCAAGCTCTCACACCCAACACAAACCCATCAATTCCAATTTTTTATACAATCCATACACTTCTATAACATCAAAATCTATCCTAGAATATACTAAGGCATTGCAAGCATTGGCTAACCATATTAAAGTAATAAATCAAGTAAAAGGGAAAGTTAGGGTTTTTGTTTAAGAAATAGTAAAGGTTTATTTGTGACCCAAGCTTTGGTTTTTGTAGCTAGTACCAAGGGTTTGCATCTAGCTCATCATCATCATCATCCTCATAAGGTTTACTTGAAACACTTTATGTTCGTACAATATCATTTTTAGCAGATATGATTGATGTCTACTTAGCTTTATATCACCATTTAGGCATTATTACATGTAAGAGAAGTTTGTAGTTGTGTTGTCTCATCATAATGTACACAATTTTATATATCCTATGATGTTATTGTATCATGTTAAATAATTGTCACAACAAGTGTTTTGAACTTCTTGGGTACATCGTATAAAAATATGATTCATGGACAAAAATAGTCAATTAGGAGATTTCTTAAGTAAAGTTATGATTTTAGTGTTATTCTTGATTTGTAAACTTGTATAACTCTGAACACATGAGGGACTATTATGGACAAGTTAACTGCTAATTAGAAAAGGCTTGACTATATAATATATATATGATATATGAGGTTGTGGTAAATACAAAAGTGGTTAAAGTACTAAAGAAAAAGATCAAAAATGGATTCCAAACTCAAGCATACATTCTGTAGTTCCTAAATTCGAATTTCAACATATTCTCATTTTATATTTTTATAGGATAATAAACATTTCACGGACGATTCCGAATGTAAAGTAAGAAACTGTTTTAAAACGGAATTATTAACAAAAAAAGTTACGTAAAAACTGAGTCTATACGTAATATTAACGAAAGTCGTAGAGTAATTTTTATAAAAACATTTTTATAAAAATTAATAAACAGGCAAGTGTTGATATTTTTAACAAATAATACTTATTTTTAGGATTCAAAATGATATGAATTGTAATTTTTCAATTAATACGAACGAGTTATGAAATTTCGCGAGTTATCGGACAATTTACTACTTTTATAAAACTATATTTATAAAAACGGTTACTATTCTGAACGCAGAAAGTTATATTTTTGTATAAGACCTCATAAATATATTAGAAACTTTCAAGAATGACCGAGAAAACGTCCTCGAAAGAAATTCGTTAAAATCGGAAGCATATAACGAATAAAATACGGACGTTTACGGGTTTATCGACAATTAATCGATTAAAAACTAATAAATAAGGTCTGATGTGAAACAGTAAATTTTATAATATGTCACCAGTAGGTCGAAATTCGAAAATGTCAATTATGACTAACTCGTCTGTGATACGAAACAGATGGGACATAAGAACGCGGAATCGGTGTTTATAATAACGCAGAAAGTTACGCCAAGTGATTTCCTTAAAACGATAATTATAAAACGGTTTATAACTTCTATAAACTCATTTTACCAAAAAACCATTAGTTGGTGAGTTGAGCTATATAAGGAATTATTACTGTGGTTGTATCAAAGTAACTATATTACCAGGGAGTTCATAATGAGGCCTCTTCGGATGGCGTAGTTCGACGAGTTGTTGGGGAATTTACGATTCAAAGTGTACTAACTTCCTCTGAACGTATGTCATGGACCTCTTAGATATTGTAGCTTCGAAATACGATTAGTACGGAGTAACAACTATAAGTTTACTATGTCAATTTTACTCGGTATTATACGACCTATATTGGATTAGGTTGCTTCGGGATTCCTTTCGTGACGCATTTTTTTCTATTGTGAATTACTTGTGATTTCCATTCACTCGAGGTGTTTGAGTTTTCGCATAGTCTCACGCAATTAAAATCTTTTCAAATGTTTTATAAAAGCAGCGGGGAATTACATGCTCGTTTAACAAACGTGTGTGAATGAATTTTTACGCTACAGTAATACAATACCTTTCAATAATTTGTGAGTTCATAAACCCATTTTTACACTTAATTGTTTTACAATATCTAGGGTGAATTACATTGCTTGTTTTTCTTTGCGACACAAGTGCTTTCAATAATTGTATGCACTAATCCCAGATTATTGCAATGATGATATGGCCTAAGAGGCCACGGATTAGACTGGTGCCAAAACGATTACTGGTGCAAATCCATTATAATTACGATTACTGGTGCAAATACGATTACTGGTGCAAATCCATTATAATTACGATTACTGGTGCAAATACGATTACTGGTGCAAATCCATTATAATTACGAATACAGCTTCGAGGTCATGAGCTTAGTGCAATACATACAAGTGGTGGGGACACCTGTTGATATGTGTTTCTCTTGTCTACCTTACCTATTTTGGGACTTGGAATTACGTATCTTAGTCCACATTTACTTTGATCTGTGAGTCACTTTTAAATACTTCTTGAATTTTATTAATCACTAACTTGGATTTCGGAAAATAACACTTTTAAATGTTGTAACGGCTATTTTCTTCTGGAAATATTCTTAAATTTATTTCAATACGATGCCTTTTACTTAAAACCTATGAATTCTCAACATAGATTGTTGACGTATGTAAGCATGTATTTTCAGGTTACTATTTTGCTAGTGGAGCATTGGGAGCATTCGAGTCGATGCCGGATATATATTTTTGAAGGCTTAATAACTTGTATACCATTCGACAAACGTTCTTGACAATGTTTTATTAATACATTATAATGAATAAAAAACACTGTTGCAACTACTGAATCTTTTATTAAATAGAATATGACTTTATTTAAACGTCATTTTAGGTCGTTTTCCGTGACTCTGTGTTTTGGTGCCTGAAGTAGCCTCAACGTTACCGTTATTCACTGGTTGTCCCTGAATTTTGGGGGGTGTTGTACAGAATGGTATCAGAGCTGAAGGTTCATAGAGAACCTAGAGGTCGTTTTCATAAACTAGACTTATGACATGTTTTCAAAATATAGAAGTTTTTCATTGTTTTTAGTTTCACCGATGTATCCGCACGCGATTGCTTTCCAATTAACTTTATAAGGCTCTCTTGTTTGCATCCACTACTACTTACTTTACAATGTACTTATATGAGTAATTTTTAATACTAGAGCTATGATTTCTGTTTCTCTTACGTCTGATCTATATGACGTCTTTCTATATTACGTGTCTTATATCGGGTTGTTATATAATTATTGATCACTCTGGATTTTTCGCGTACTTTCTGATTTGCTCATTTATCTCTCGAACACCCAATACTAGTTTTACTTTACCATTCGAATCCGGGGTTGCGACCATGCTTTTATGATTTTGAATCGCTTATGTTTGTTTCGTAATCCTTGTTTGAAGGCTTCAGTTAATGGGAGTATGACAATTAAAATTGTCATCTCATACGTGTCACTTGGTAGAACTCTACTTTAGAACCACGACTTTTTACAGTTTATTTTGTTGAATTGATAATTCTTACGTTCATTTTCGTTGACGGCTCTGCGTTCGTCTCGGATATTCATTTATACTTGTTCATGACTATGCTTTAGAAACAATCTCTGTGTCAACTACAAAAAACCATTTTGTTTGTCACCCTATATAGTACTCTCACGGTTTTACTTTATTGACTTATTTCATTTCGTTATAAAAAATGTTTTGGATACATTTTCATTACATTACATATGTTTGACAAATGAGCATTGCATGTTAGCCCTCAAAATTATACATAACTTTGATCTACCTAATGCTATAATTCAGCGAAGAATCATGCATGCTGCTGAGTAGTCACCTTAAAACCTACACCTCTTCATCAACAAAATCGGAAGAAATTTCCAACCATCTTTTCTTGAACGTACCTTCTTCAGGTGTTGCGCAACAGAGCTTGAGGACAGTAGAGGATCTTTCTAACGGAGGAGACTAGTAAACACTTCCGTATTTTAGGGTTCTATTTTATGACATCAGTCATATTTTCGTCATTTTTTTTCGATTGTTTTTTTTCTTTTCTCCGTACGCGTTCGCTTTTATTTTTAAGTGTTAAAGTTAAAATCGCGTGAACTAAAATCAACAAAGACCACGTAAACGGATCACGAACAAATTGAAAGTTTATGTCAAGCCATCATTATATTTTTTTTTTTTCAAAGTAATATTGACTTTTTATATTTTTATTTTTGTTGGTTACGTAAAAGGGGTTGTATACGTTTCGCTGATAAAATTGCGGTTTAGGGCACTCCCGGAACCACAAAAACTTTTTCTACGCTTCCAAACAAATACCACTTTTATACCCATTACATAAAAGTTACTCTAATATTCATGTATATCTTTATATGGCCGAATTCATGTGTTCAATGGTAAAAGGAAATACTAGAAACTCTTTACATTGGTCAAACAAAAAACATACTTCTTTAATGTAACCCTCATACTTTATCATTTCTTAAGCCATACTAGTGCTTACTTTGACTCATAAGCCCATGTAACCAAAGAGACCAAAGGACCAGCCCTTTTCACATACCTTGTCCTTTGACATAGATTGTACTCTTTATATACATGTATACATAAGAGATATAGTCATATACATAAAACACTTAAAAACTAGAAAATCAGAAAGCAAACCTCCCTTTTGCTCTCTATTACTCACGGTCCCAACAACGGCACACACCCACCAACAAACCATATCAATTTTTATACAATCCATTACACCTTCTTTATCACACTCGATATCGCCTAAGACTAAACTAAGGCTTTGCAAGCATTGGCTACCATATTTCAGTAATAAATCAAGATAAAGGAAAAGTTAGGGTTTTTGTTAAGTGAAAGTCAAGGCGTTTATTTGTGCAAGCTTTGGTTTTGTAGCTTAAACAAAGGATTAGGCACTAGCTCATCATCTTCATGCATCACTCCTCATAAGGTTTACTTTGAAAACTTTATGTTCTTGACAATATCATTTTTAGATGCATAGATTATTCTTTTTAGCTATATATCACATTTAGGATTAATTAACATGTAAAGAGGAAGTTTTTAGATGCTGTTGTTCATCATGTACAATGCTAGACACATGTATATATCCTATGATGTTATTGAACATCATGTTAAAATACGCACACAAGTGATTTACAACTCGTGGTTATGTTATAAATATGATTATGGACAAAACTATACAAATTAGAGATTTTCTTAAGTAAAGTTATGATTTTAAGTGTTTTCATGGATTTCGTAACTTGATAACTTGAACACATGAGACTTTAATGGACAAGTAAATGGCTAATATAAGGATTGATATATAATCTATATGATATATGAGACTTTGTGGTAAAATACAAGTTGGCTAAGTATAAAGAAAAGACTCAAAAAATGCGATTCAGAACAAAACTCATAGCATACAATTCCTGTCCAAAATTTCGAATTTTTACATAATTTATTTTATATTTTTATAAGATAATAAATTTCAACGGACGTCCGAAAAGGTAAGACTTGTTAAACGGTGATTAATACAAAAAAGTGTTACGTTAAAAACGAGTTATACGTTAATAAAGAAGTCGTAAGTTAATTTTTATAAAAAACATTTTTATAAAATGTATAAAAACAGCAAGTGTTGATTTTTTGTAACAAATTAATTACATAGTTTTAGGATCCAAAATGATAAGAATCGTAATTTTTCTAATTAATAATACGAACGAGTGTATGGAATTTCGCGGGAGTTTACGGACAATTACCTACTTTTATAAAACTATTTTTATAAAAGTTACTATTCATGACAGAAAGTTATATTTTTGTAAACCTCATAAATATATAGAACTTTCAAATACGAGAACGTCCTCGAAAGAATCACTAAAAACGGAGCTATAACGAATAAAATACGACATTTACGGGTTTTACGACAATTAAATCGATAAAAATATACATAAGGTCTGATGTGAACAGTAATTTTACTGTTCACCAGTAGGCTCCGAAATTTCGAAAATTGTTCAATTTATGATACAAACTCGTTCCTTGTACGAAAAAGATGGAGCATAAGAAACGCGCGAGATCGGGGTTTAAAACGCGAAAGTTACGCCAGTTTTACTAAAAAACGGATAATTATAACGTTGGTAAACTTCTTAAACCAATTTTACCAAGAACCGATGTAGTTGTGATTGAAGCTATATAGAATATTATGTGCGTTATCAAAAGTACATATATACTGAGCGGAGTTTCATAAAAGAGGCTGCATGTCGGATGGCGTATCGACGAGTTGTTGGATTTACGATTTAAAGTGTCCTAACTCCTCGTACGTCATGTCATGACCTCTTAGATTATGATAGCTCGAACGATAGTACGATGTAACAACTATAAGAATTTATATTCAAGTACTCGGTACTTATACGACCTATATTGGATTAGGTTGCCTTTGGATTCCTTCGTGACGCATTTTTTTCTATTGTCGAATAACTTTGTTGATTGCCATTTCACTCGAGGTGAGTTTCAGATAGTCTCGCATTAAAAATCTTTTCAGAATGTTTATAAAACCAGCAGTAGGGGAATACTATTGCTCGTTTACTCAAAACTTTGTATAATTTTACTACATACAATTACCTGTCAATAACTGTTGTGGAGTTCATAACCCTTTTCTTTACACTTAATCTGTTTTACAAACCTCAGGGTGTGGAATTACATTTGCTTGTTCTTACTTTGAGATCACAAGTGTTTTCAGAAAATTGTAATGCTATCCCAGATTATTGCATTGGAATGGATATTGCTAAGAGCTCACGGTTAACTGGTGCATACATACGATATACTGGTTCATAATCCATCTCATAATAGATTATCGGTGCAAATACGATTACTGGTGCAAATTCCATTATATGATCTGTCGATTACTGGTTGCAAATACGATTACTGGTGCAAGATACATTATAATTACGAATACTAGCTTCGAGGTCGCAGTGAGCTTAGTGCAATAATTACAAGTGTTGGGATATGATGAATTGTGATTTCTCTTGTCTACCTTACTATTTTGGGACTTCGGTAATACGTAACATTAGTCCACCTTATACTTTGATCTTGTGGTTCCACTTTTATAAATACTTCTTGATTTACTTAATAACTACTTGGATTTCGGAAATAACATCTTTTAAATGTTGTAACTCGATACTTTTCTTATAAAAATTTTTCTTAAATTATTTCCCAATACTGCCCTTTTTATTTTAAATCCTCATGGACAATTCACCACATTATTGTTGATCGTTTTAGCATGTTATATTTCAGGTTACTATTTTGCTTTTAATGGAGCATTGGGGCATTCGAGTGGTTGCGGATATATATTTTTGAGGTTAATAAAACTTGTTAACATTCGACAAAGTTTTGACAATGTTTTCTATTATACATTTAAATGAAAACCTGTTGCAACTCTGATCTTTTATTAAATGAATATGTCTTTATATAAACGTCCATTTTAGGTCGTTTTCCTGTGACTGTGTTTTGGTGCCATGAAGTAGGCATCCAACCTTCACCATCGCTGGTTGTCCTGAATTTTGGGGAGTTACATAGTGGTATTTAGAGGAACGTACCCGTGACGACAATTAGGCATCAGAGTTTCCCGCGGTGCATTTCCCCTCTTTTTTTGCCTTCGCTCATTGCACATAAACCTATTCTTGTCCATTCCATTTCCTCCATCTTTATTTCTTCAGAACTTCAGACAATCTCTCTTGAAAATGTTCCTAGGTGCTCCACACTCGAAAACAACATTCCTTTGGGGGCTGCCGCATGCTTCTGAGTATTGGCAAACATTTGTGCTACCAGTACTCTGCAATCGCGAGCAAAGTGCATATTTTGTTGCACTCTTGTGGCACACTCTGGGGTGCACGGGCCATTGTGGTAGAGATGGACTTGGTGCACCTTGTGGCAAAGATGTCCTCCATAAGCTTCTCTTTCACCATGTCCCTCATATTGTACGGACCTGGCGACATTCTGCTCTTGAGGGTTGGTTGTTTTTGGTGACATGGTTGTTTCTGGTTGAAAATCATCTGCTTCCTTTTGTTGTCAGATTGCATTTTACCGCGAAGGTGCGGAGTTTCTTTATCCATCAAGCTCAATGGCCAACTCATACTGTCGAATCAACGTCTGGGTCTGGCATGACTTGACGGTTCCCGTAAAGTGTTGTTTAGGGTCCACTGATGCCTTACTTATCAACATTCTCGATTTACATTGGCAACAAAAACTTGGTAACATATCTGGGTTTACTCTGGAAACGTTCAATGTTATTGCTGGAAAAACCTCGTTTCCCTTGACCTTATAGGGTTTACAGTATTCAATTTCTAATTTCTGATTTTGCCCTGTGGACAATACTTGTCTTCATCTTTTTTTCTTGAGTAATTCCCAAGTCATTGCGATTTATTGCGCCTCTGGGACTAAGGTTCTCTATCTTGACCATTCCACCAAGTCAAAGCAGCACCTAACAGAGTGCAGGTCGCAAACTTTACTTGATTCTCAATAGCACAACCACTGATATTGGAAACTAACTCCATCTTCTCAATCCACTGAGTCAAACCAACCACGCCTTTAGTTCCCTTGAAGTTCAAAAGTTGACACTTCATGAATTCAGTGTAAAAACAAAGGGCGTGCATTTTGCACATTCCTTCGGTTATCCTCATGGGAACTGTGGCTTCCATCTCCATTGGTGGAGTTTCGCAAAAGAGCTTGGTCAATCATTTCTTAGATGGATTCTGGAGTCATGTTGTTTGGGTTGGTGTTGTTAACAGGGGTATTTGGTCCTCTTCTGGTCGTGGGTGCCATGATTTGTCTAGATCACAAAAGACAAAACATGAGGTTATATGACAGAATATAATAATGTATAGATGCGATATCAACACAAGAGAGGTATATAGTACAACATAACACATCCATTTCATTCATAACTTTGAAATTTTTACATGAAATAGTTGTCTGAGTACACATAATACAATACAAAAGATCTAAGGGTATGTTAGCGGGGGAAACCTCTAATACTTAACATGCCTGTACAATGACCTAGCAAGATAAAATAACATAAATCACTAGATGTGGCTGTCAGCATCCCCAGAAGCATCCTGGTAATCTGGAATCCTAGCCTCTGGTCCTGGCTGTCTAGCTCTCCTCTGCTGCTCTCGCAATGATAACAATTCGGCCTGCATGTTGCTCATCTCCCGCCTTATGTCTCTAATGACTCTGAGAGTCTCTACCATCTGTGCCTGACGTCTACGGTCAGTCTCTCAAAGCGCTGCTAACTCAGCCTGCTGCATCTGAAAGCGAGTCTCATGTACCTGATGCTGTGTCTGAATGAGAGTACCCTGCAGCTGTAGCTGTGTCTGGTGTGCCTGGAGATGGGTCTCGTGTGCATACACATGATCACGATGGGTCTGAAGCTCCTGATGAGTCGCCTGACTCAATCCTATCGAGTGAGCCCAAGCCTCTCGGGAAGCATAGGCCTCCTCCTCCACCATCCATACTGTCTCCTGGAGAGTCATCCTATCCCCCATAAGTAAATCGACCCGCTGCGAGTCCATATCGACTCGCTGTGATATACGAGACCTACTATCCTGAGCATCCTCTAGTAAAGCATACAAGTCCTGTGTATCATGCTCATGGAGCTCAGCAAGCTCTGTGACCCTAGTATTGACCTCTCCCACGGTCATAGGTGCTATCTCAGGAACTGCCTCTGCCGGATCTACCCAAGTATCCCTAATACCGTACCCGACATCCCTAATCCCCTGTCGCCTCTCTTCAGCATCTACCGTGCTGACAAACCCATAATCTATCCCCCGACCTCTGGTAGGTCTAGCAGTAGAACTCTCTCCAATCTCATATCGGGAGCCTAGAGTGGACAAACACAACCTCTTGCGAGGTGGCTGCCCAGACTCAGGAATCTCGTCCCTATGGTCAACAGGTGGTGGTATGTATAGAGATAGTAGTAGTGGTGGTAGTGGAGGTGATGGTAATGGGGTAGTAACTACGTCAATGAGAGCCTGAGTGGATGTTATCCTGAGTGTCTGGATTTGGGTTGGACACCCAGATGATGGTAGTAAAGGTGATGGCACAGGTGGTGGTGATAAATGTATAGGTGGGGCTGTGCACCTAGCAAGGCGCTCTCCTGTAGAGGGTGGTGATAGTAAGACAAGTGGTGATGGTGATGGAGTAGTCATGGCCAGAAGTCTCTCAACCTCTGCCTCTGGTGGAAGGGATATGGAAGTCTGAGGTCGGACGGTAATCCTAGTCCCAACAGTAATGTCAGTGGAGGGTGGTGGTATAACAGGCTCTGTTCCCTCAGGTGGGAAAACATGCTCATCAACAGGTACAACAATAGTAGAGTCGGCCGAAGCTAAGTGCTCCTCCTCCTCCTCCTCGTCCTCATCATCCTCATCCCCGTCATTGGCGTCATCCCTAGATGAATCGTTGTCATCATCATCTCTATTATCTCCCCCGTCCATAGGATAGTCAGCCGGACCATCCTCTGTCTCATCATCCTCGTACCCCTCTGGATCCTCCTCGGGATCCGAGTCAGTAACATATCTCGGTGACTCAGCAGTGGGTGAATCAACAGGAGGTAATGGCTGCTCCTCAGCTGGAAACTCATGCTCATCCTCCAATGGTATATACTCAGGGTATATAGGCTCTGGCACGTAGTCAGGATCATGTGCCTGTACGAACATAGGCTCACGCTCATCCTCGTCCTGAGGAACTGGCGGTGTCTGTGGATCCTCTGGGCCTGGTATGTAATCCGGTGATGGTGGGGCTACTGGCTGTATCGGGAGTCCGTCGTATCCTAATATGATGACCCGTGGAATACCTCCCTCAGATATCTCCTCATCATCGGCTCCCCAGAAGGCTCTGCCGGGCTCAAAGTCGGTGTAGACAGAAGTGTATGTGACAGCTGATGAAGCAGAAGACATGACTGCTGCAAAAGCAAAAATAACTTATATAAGTATTACTTATAGGAAAAATCGGTATGATATGTCTGTAAGCTTAAATTATAAAAGTCTTATAGTAATATACGTAATATCATTTATATACACGTATATCGATCATGTAAGCACTTAGTACCCTACTAATGCTAAAACAATGCATGTCATGTAAGCAATAAATTTGATGCAACAAGTAATGTGTGTAAGTCCCATACAAACCCCGTTTGTAAATCAAGTGTTTGAAAATGGTTAAAGTCCATTACAAGACTTTTTTGACCTTATTCTCTAAAAACCTTGGCTCTGATACCAATCTGTAACACCCTCAAATCTGGGTCGCAGCGGAATATTGAATATCCGAGGGCGTTTACGATTCGGACTCAATAGCACAAGATTATGAGACCGACCACTAAACGTGTCCGTTTGAAAATGATACATTTGGATTAACAAATACTTGTTTATTACATAAGCTCATTGCTTTAAATTGTTCAACAATAAAATAAAGATCCGGTTTATAACAATTGTCCCCAAAATGTAATAAGACCTCAAATCTTAAATGTTGACTCTTTAATTATTGACTTCCAATGTATCACCGCATCCCGTGCCTTATTGACCTAAAAAACATGCTTAAAATGTCAACATAAAGTTGGTGAATTCATAGGTTTATATAAATCAATTGTAGGACCGCAAGATTTCCAAGTGTATGATTGAGCAACACATGCAAACATCATAAAAAGTAATTACGTTTTCCTAAGCTCATGACACTGAAGCTCGACATATATGAATGCAAATATATTTGCCAACAAGTGTCCGTGAATGATGTGCTAACCTCGCAACATCCCAAATTCGACATGGTATGCGTTCGTTCCCGGTGATAGCTAGTCACCCGAACGGGGATTGTTAATCCCTAATAGATCTATTCATAACATTCGCGCCCAAATAATGTAATTCCCAATCACATCTATGCAATTAACAGTTCATGATCATGGACATAATGGTGTAAATGGTAACATAGGCAAACAACAATCATGGTATAAAAAAATGTACACTTGCGTCCAATTTGTAAAAACAAGCATGTTCTCACCCCAAGGATTGTTAATCATTTAATATCAATAAAAACATGGGCAATGAACAAACCTTAGAAGGTAGTCCTCTGATTGATATTATATATCCAAGCAGGTAGTGAATCACACCGTCAATTACCTAAGTAAATACGGTCAAGTCTTAGTCTACATATTTAGGCTAACGACTCAATGTATAAACTATAACAATTTCTAGTTTATATATACTGTTATCACTTGTGTGGTAGTGCACATGTTTAATGTATTGGTATTTATGATGGCTCTTGGGAAATGTATAGGTATTGTTAATAAATATTCATATTTATTAAGTCGTGATTAACTCGTATATTACCCAAATATAATTCGTCAGATATGTTAAATGTTTATGAAATCACTTTCGTTCACCAAATACCCCTAAGTTCTTTATAAATACAAAACAGCCCTTGGGTTTATAAAATATATACTATTTTACATTTCAACCCCTCTAGTTTGTAATTTACGTATTTAGTCCCTTAACTTTGTAAAAATAGTATTTTAAGTCCATTTAAGTTCTAAACAAAGTAGACAATGGGTTTCGTTAAGTTCCAATAAGCCATATAAGTTGGGTCAGCTTATAAATAAGCTCGGATGAACTTATTTAGGCTTATTAGACCTTATTGGGCCCGTTAAGGTCCAATAAGTGTTTAAAAGGTCCAATTAAGGTTTGATAAGTATAAATGTGCTTGATAGGCTTATTTAAGTCATTCTTATTAGTTTGGCTTATTAATAAGCTGTGATGAGCTTATTTCGAGCTCGTTTGGCTCGTTGGCCTAACAACTTAAATCGAGGGTGAACAAAAAGGCCCATTGGGGTTCCTTTGTTGATTCCAACTAGTTTTATTATTTGAGTTTGCTTAAGCTGTCCTTACTATGTGGCTTATTCAAATAAGCTAATAAGCTCGACAATGGGTTTGTTGATTGGGGTCCTCAACATGTGAAACCCAAAGATGGATATACTTTTCGTTAAGAGTTTCAAGGGTTTCGGCTTGATGTCTTAAGGTCTGTTAGTTATTTCTAAGTCCATTAAGCCCATCAAAAACTGTATAAGCTTACCAATAAGCTGTTTGAGCTTGTTGTAGCTTATTGGCCCTCGTTGGGCTCGGAAATGGGCTAACAAGCCCATTAAGGGTCCGTTTGGTTTTCTAGATGGTTTGCCTTGGCCTGTTAGGGTCCATTAGTCTTTCTTGGGTCTACTAAGTCTATTAATGCTTATACAAGTCCACCAATAAGCTGTCTGAGCTTATTATGAGCTTAATAGCTCGAAATGGGCTTGGTCGTGGGCTAGTAACCCCGATAAGGGTTCGTTTATGTTTTTAAGCACAACCAAGGTATCTTAAGGCCCATATGGGTTCAATGAGTTTCCCTAGTCCATAAACAAGCTCGAATGAGCTTTACAAATAGTTATCAAACCTCTCGGTTAAATATTTTACGTGTGCATGTCATATTTAAACATTCATGCTTATACACAAGATCTTTGTTACGTGCCTTATGGCTTTTGGTTCACCACACAAGTCTATATATGTTGTATATTGTAAGACGTGGACATGGGTTGTGTCATGCTAGGCACGACCCATGTTTAGCTTGTTAACACACAATAACCGTGCCTTATGACACATGAAGCAAACATGAAACTTGAATATGAACGTAGGCTAAGACACTTACAAGGGTCCTAGCTTCTTGAACGTGTGTGTCGTGTAGTCGTGCGGAAACTCGACTTGTATACCCCAAGCCTTAGTTTAAACCGAATCTTTCTTGCTTTCAAACCCTTAAACGTATAACCTTAGCTTGATGATTACTAGTGTGATGTATATAAGTAAAACGAAGTTAAACTAGTAATGTACCGAGAATGGCTCACTTACAATAGTCCTAAGCTCGAAAGAATGCCGAGTAAGTGAGAGTAGACCCAAACACGACCAAATGAAAAACCCTAGCTTTTAACAAGCTTTTAAACGTTCGAACCCTAACTCTTGCCAACACCTTGTATGCGAATTCCTAGTGGGTATTTTCCTTGGAGAACGAAGTAGAAATAGCAAGAACGAATGGTGTGTTTTGTTTGGCTCGGCTTAGTGTATACCGAAAGTAAGGATATGAAAGTAATGGTGTTCTTGTTTGAGAGAGTTTTAAGAGATGATAAGAAGTGTCCTAGCTAAGTGGTAAGTGAGGTTTTATAGGTCTTAAGATTAGTTGGTTTTCCTAACTCTTGCCTAACCAAATCGCACCCTTATTAGTGGTTTCGGTTAGGATTAGTCACTCACCCATGGTTTGCTAAAATACCTCCTTAGTACAATCTTTAATTGCTTAGGTGATGTACAAGATTTGGTAGATGCCACAAATCTTAAACATTTGTGTGTTGGTGCATGCTTATCCGCGACCAAGACTAAGAAAACAACCATGATTATTAACCAACGGACAATTTGCTAGTAAGAGACCATTAGGACCATCTTTAATTACCTAGGATTAGTACTAGTACTTTAAGGATCCTTAGTTTGATTTTGCTAGCTAGAAATCCACATGGGACGATTTGTTTATTGTGATAAACAAATTTTATTCGGCCTTTTGACTTGTACACAAAATAATTATACAAATTTGGTGTTTACGGGTTAAAAGTGAGTATTGGTTTGAGTCTAGGTAAGTCTAGGTATTTTCGGGGTATGTCCAAATGTATTTTATTGTGAAACATAGACCTTTTACGTGACCAATAAAAATAAAATACGCAAAGTACATAATTATCTTCTTAATAATAATTTGCTACTTGGTTGATGCAACCCTTAATTTATTTGACGACCGTTTACATTAATTGATTATTTCTAGTCTACGCAATTAAACTTAAAAGTAATTATTAAAAGTAAACGCGTATCGGACTAAAATAAACAGTGACGGATAATAAATGTCGTACAATGACATGAAAATGAGAAATGTTACAATAAGTAGTATTGTTCACAACATAAACATAGTCTAGTGCGTGTGTCTGTTTTTCAAGAAAATCTACGTAAGAAATAAAATTTAATACACTGATAAAAAACGCCGAACACCATACCTTAAACGCATTTATATTTACTTATAAGCATTGTTATGCGACGTCGTTTGCTACACTCACAGAAATACTGTTCAAAATAACTGTTCAACATAAGCACTGTTAAAGCCCAAGCCCACCTTCGTTAGCCTAGCCCAGAGTCACCGACCCAGAATCTGAAAACATCTGTATATAGATTTTGTCTGCTCTTCCGAACTGTTTGTCTCACTCACATTGGCCCAGTTTATTGGGCTCTCACTTTGAGCCGGCCCAATTTTTATTATTATTTTTTTTAAAAGAAAAAATTGTTGGCACACAATAGGGGAAAAAAATTACAAAAGTACCAATTTATTCAGACAAAAAAATACTCGCGAAAACATTTTCGATACCTAATAACTTTAAAATAATCGACAGGGTCACAAACATCCATCTTTATATTGCATTAAACGGTGTCATTTTACGCTACTAAAACCCATAAGCCTAATTACATGACACATGTTTACCCAAATCCCATAAAATTATATTAAAAAAAAACCTGTATAGAAAAAAAGAAACTTTTAAACATGAGGCCTAACACATACGTCTATATAAGAAAAAAACAAACTATTAAACATGAGACCGAAAAAATAAACCCACACAAAATTAAAAAAAACGCGCGAAAAATTAACTCCCGCAGAAATGCGCGGGTAATTTTGCTTGTTTAGATTCAAACCATTATTGTTTGCTTTTCATGTCAACTTTCGTACCATTCTACTTGTTTCCGAAAGTGACCCATTTGACTCGAAACCGTCTCAACACAAACCGGTTTCAACTCAGGCTCTAACTATTGTACTTGAGCCCAATTCAACCCATGATAAAATCATATCAAAGAGTCCACTTATTACACTTTTTTTTTGAACTTCCACTTACACTTTGATCTTGTTTGTACTTTTCAGCCTCCAAAACCCATCTTGATCACTTGTTGTGACAACCCATCATTATCAAACAACTAGAGTTTCTTTCTGTACTTGTTGTTTGATGGCTGCTAATCATCATGGCCAAGAAGATGATGATATTAAGAAAACCCTAAAAGAAGGAGAAAGAATAGTTGGGGGGACCCGAAGACCCGATGGAACAATACGTAAAAAAATTCGTATTAGACCTGGTTATGTTCCTCCAGAAGAAGTTCCTGTTTATAAATCCAAAGGAGCTTTGGTATTATGCGATTTTGTCTACCCTTTTTGTTTTCTTTTTTTAGTTTAAAAATGTGATTTTTATATCAAGAAACTAACTTATTAGTGAAAAAGATCTTATGCCCAAATGACCCTTTTAAGTATTTTGGAAAATTAGCTTAATCATTTTTTTTAAGTGATTGTAGTGTAATATAGACTAGTGTTTACTTTGGGCTATAATTAGTTTAAAAATGTGATTTTTGATATCAGGAAAGTAACTTTATTTGCGAAAAAGATCTTATACCCAGATAACCCTTTTGAATATTTTGGAGAATTTGTTAGCTTTATCGCGCAAAAGTGATGTACATACATGAAACATTCTCGTTTATTCTGCTTGGAAACTTAATTTGTGTTATTCTAAGTGGTTTTAGAGTATTATAGGCTGATGCTTACTTTGGCGAACTTGTTTTCGTGGGTGTTGGGATTGCTCAATCTTAAGCAGTTTGGATAAAGTAAATGCTTTTGCTTTTGTCGTTATTTTTAGGTAAAATAACTAGTTGGGTCAAAAACTAAGAAGCTATGGACCATTTTAAAAAGTGCGTATTTTGATATGAAATAAAATTACTTTTTTTTACCTCCATATCGAACATAAAACCCTTGATTAAAAAGGTTTCGGTTGACACTTTGAACCAATTTTTTCATTTTTTCATTTGTGAATAAATACATTGTGATTACACTTTCTTACACTATGAGCAAATCTCAACATTATTCCCTCAAATGCTTATTTTTAAGCTGCTTAGAAGAAATAACAATCCCAAACACCTTTTTTTTTTTAAAGTGTAAAAGTGAATATTTGACTTTAGAACATAAATCGATTATATGAAACATTGTCATATGGTATGTTGCCATTTTTTCGCGTTTTTCTCACTTTGAATGTTAAAGTTTTGGAACTGGTGTTTATATATGATTCTTGATGACGATGATGCGCAGTTGAAGAAGGAAATGGAGTCAAAGGAAACTGTGCCCCCTGGTTATGATCCTGAAGCGGATGTTGTTAGTAAACCTAAGAGTAAATCGGCTAAGAGGAACGAAAGGAAGAAGGAGAAGCGTATTCAGGTTTATCATTTATCTCTTTTATGTACTCTGTTTGTTGGTTTACGTCATGGTAAAATGTAGAATTTCAATGGAATTATCTTCTTCGTGATGTTCATTCATTTGTGGAGAGTTTATGCATTTGGAGAGATGATATATTTAACTAGGATTAAATGAACAGTTAGGACATTGAAAGCTTTTGTTTTTGAAAGTTTTACCATCCACGTGGTTACTACCAAATCACATGGATATCGAGTGAGTATTCATGTCTCGAGATCCATAGAGATAACATGAAATGCTGTAGAATTGCTACATTTGGGGTTGGCAACTTCAGATATGTATTCAAATCTGCCACCTTCTGTATTCAGTTCCACCTGCAAATGATCAACAAAGATCTGGGGTTGGGACCCCAGGTTATTGCTTGAAAATAGGGCCGTGCAAAGAATCAATTTATATTTGCTTACGCTTAAAAAAAGGACGCACAGTAGACTTGTTAAAACCGGGGTTGACCCGGATCTATGGTGAGCTTTTTCTTTGGCAATGGCGAGTACAAAGGTGGAAGAATTTGAGGACTAGTCCACGATTGCCAATGCTGTAAACAGTATTTCTAAAGCAAGAATAGTAGTTTTAATAGATTGGTTGGAAATTTTATAATTTCTAATAAATCCAAAGACGTACATGTGAGTGTAGATGCTGGAGAGACCTATGTTTCTTCACATAAGTTTAATGCGTGAAACCTGATGACAATGGATATTTGTACCATTTATCCCAGAATGACCTTCTATTGCATGATTACGATTTTGGCAGGCTTGATGCTGACGTTATTTTGATATGGCATTGTGTTATATTAACATTTGTATAAGAAAGTTGAGGATTTCTAGCTTTACACTCCTACTAATTATCGTTTATGTTGAAGATTATAAGTTCTAGTTATTGTAAAGGCCACTAAGGAACTAATAATGTACCACTATCTCTAGTGTATGTAAGATATTTTCGTGAAGATTTTTTTTAGTGTATTTGAGATTTTGTTACTTTGAAAGGTCTTCTGTAGCCATGTTCATTCAGTGGTGTCACTTGTTGCCATTTCTATGTAAGTTTCTTTTGAGGATTGTAAGAAAGAAAACTTAAGAATGCTTAGAGTGGATTAATAGATAAGATTTGTGTGAGGTTGAATCTCTCTTAGGCAAAACTGTAGCTGTAAGAGGATTTGGAAGCATGTAAACTTTGTAATATTAATATATGCTATAGAGTAAATTACTAAACTGGTATGTGGTTTGGTCAAGTTTGCTGAGGAAAATCCTTCTCGTAAACTATTTGTACAAATCGTCTAGAAACTACTGGTAATATGGTTTGTCCTATAACAAAGTTTTCTATAATGACAATCTTATTTTCATAAAACTAACCCTCAAGCGTTTCCTTTCCCTTTAATTTGACAAGGACCAAAACATCCCTGTTAACCACTAGCCTCATTGCATATGCGATCACATTGAACCGTTCGCTCTAAGGATGGCCATTGTCCACATCTGCACTAGTGCCCCCCACTGCTTGCACTTTTGGACTTTTCTAAGCATAGTGAATGCATGAACGTCGAGCTGTTTCAGATGTAAATACACAGGGAAGAATGCAGATCTTTGGTCATTCAGAATGGGTGATGTTAAAGCGTATGGGCCGAGGTATCCTTATAAATGAGATAGATTTAAACCTAGCTTGCGTTTAGGTTCATAAATAAGTTACTCCGTAGATTTTAGTGTAGACATATCATTTTGAACCGACAATTTTATTCACAGTAGATACCATGGACGGAATTCTGTCGTTAGTGGATTATCTTCCCATCTGACTGAAATATGATGTGAAAATGTTGTGGAGAAGAAATACCTTGCCCAGTTGAGTTCATAGAAGTTTAGGAGCAGAAGTTGATATATCTGCACATATTCTTTTTACAGTGTGGCCTGTGGTTTTCGTTTAACTTACCCACACATTAATTCTGCCCACCAAATACTGATACACAAAGACCGATATATTAAGTTGAGTGACAAGAAGGTTCGCCTAGAGCATCAGTCTTCAGATACTATACTTTGTAACCCTCATATTAAATTAATGAATTGTATGAGTCCCAACACGAGATAGGCAGGGTTTGTCACATTTATTATTGACTTTGACCCGAATATCCTTTTGCTGATGTAAAAATTTTCCATTTTTATTTCGTCGCGACAATTTCGTTTCGGGAAGTCACTTTAATTCAAATTTATCTTTTTGCTCATCAGTAATCATTATATGAATTTTTTAACTTTGTTTGGCCGATGGCTCTCGAACTTTGTTCCGTGCTCATCTTTATTAAACTATGCGACTACTAAAAGATTGCATTATCATTCCCTTAACCTTCTTTATAAGCAATTCATGTTGTTCCTACATCAAATTTCCACTGCTATAGTGCAGATTCAAGGTGTAGATAAGATATTAACTTTGCCTGTGTTCTTCACCTAAATTGTCATATCTCTAGCTTGTTCTATAATATCTAATTTTTTCTGTGAGAATTCTATATTATCTGGTTGGCACTTAAATAAATTTATTTTGTTTTGCTACTTCTTAAAGCAGGCTTCCCTTGATAAGGGCAAAAGTGAAGTTTCATCCAATGAAGATGTAGATCAAGCATCTGAATCTTTCGAGTCCATTGTGTCCCACATAAATGAGATCACTATTTCTGGAAACCCTTCTGGTGCAACCCCTCCCTTAAATTCAACAGAGTGTTCAGCCACAGGAGATAATGTTCCAGATATTGATAAAAAAATACGAGCCCTCAAAAAGAAGGTAACACTTAAGCTTTTATCTAGCTAAAATTTTAAGAACTTATTACTTCATCTTTTACTATATCAAATCGTTTAAGAAGCTATGTTGTCCCCCCAAACTTAACCGTTTATTGGGAAAAATATGCGTCTACTCTTTGAGAAGATACCACGTCAAGCGTTACAGCCTTCATAAGCTTGTGTGCTCTCTTTCTACCTTTTTGTGTTTATGTTGGTGGCTAAGGGGGTGTTTGGCTAAGCTTATGAGTTGGGCTTAGGCTTATGTTATATAAGCGGCTTATGGCTTATATATCGTAAGCTTATAAGCCCACGTTAAGTGTTTGGATTAGCTTATATTTAGTAAGTTTATAACTTCAAATGTTTGGTTTATTTTAAAGTGGTAAATGACTATAAGAGACATGGGTTGAAAAATATTACTCCCTCCGTCTCATATTAAGTGTCCATTTTGACTTTTTGGAGTCTTTGTTCTACAACTTTGACCTTAACTAATTCTTTTTGTGTTCTATAATACTTGATTTAAAATATATGAATAGATTGAGTTCTAAATGTATTTTTCATTGGTATAATTTTCATCAAGTATTATATAACGCAAACAAAAATATTTAGAATCAAAGTTGAAGAAAAATGATTTTAAAAAGTCATATTGGACACTTAATATGGGACGGAGGTAGTAATGTTATATTATGTATAATTGAGGGTAAATTTGTAATTTATAATGTAACATGTTATATAAGCCCAACCCACTTAAAAAAAGCCACACTTTTGTGGCTTATCAAAACCCCCTTATATAAGCTCATAAGCCCACTCATATAAGCTTTTGGTTTGGGCTTATATGACATATATAAGCTAATAAGCTCATAAGCCCACCATATAAGCTTAGCCAAACACCCCCTTAAATATGATGCTCGTTTTCCTAAGTTCATCGCTGGCTATAAAGTATGCATTTTTCTAAGGGGTGTTTGGATTTTTGTTTTAACACTGATCATTTCGTTGTTTTTGTTGCTATTTGAAGTCGCAAGAATCAGTTTTTAATTGGGTAAATATACTC